>JBBPBX010030381.1:0-35225 GCA_038048925.1 Garcialebias charrua
ACAATTTTTTTGCTTTGTTTTGTTTTTTTGAATGTCCAGGGGACCAGACTTAGCTTTTTCTAGATATTATGAAAATAGTTCCAGGCGGTGTTCATGCCATTGGTTAATGTAATACGTTACCAGTCAAAGTGAGATAGATGCCAGAGGAATGACTGTTCACAAAAACGTTTCAAATCCCTTTTTTGAATTGATCTGGGCTTAGAAGGTGGAAGTTTAATATAATAATAATAATAATAATGTCTTTTCCTGTCATCTGCGTATGTTTCCCATACACAGACGAAATTCGTCTCTGCATTTAACCCAACCACCTACCAGGTGGTGCAGTGAGCAGCCCGAAAGCGCCCGGGGAGCTGGAGAAATAGGTGTGCACTCATAGACACCCCAAGGTGGGTAGTGGCCGGGACGTGAACCCGCGTCCTTCGGGTCCCAAGTCAAAAGCCCTGCCACTAGACCATCTTGGCTCCTAATATCTCTGAGAGCCGCTATTACACAATGATCACTCAAAATGTCAGGAAATACACCTGTACCAGGGAATTTGTGAGGCGTATTTGTTAAAAACAGATCTAAGATGGAAGATTTTGTAGGACAGTTTTTGTTTGATCTAGTGGGAAAGTCAATAAGTTGGGTTAGATTGAGTGATAGGCAACATTCCTTGAATTTATCACAGAGGGGGGTTGGCATCCCAGTCAATGTTGAAATCTCCATCCAAAAAAATCTCTTTCAATTTTAAATTTCCTAGGAATTCTGTCTGTAAGGACAGAGCCTCAGGCGTTGCTGAGGGTGGACGATAACGACTAGGGATGTGAATTGAGAACCGGTTCTTTTAGAGAACTGGTTCTTAGGAGTTCAATTCCCTGGAATTGTAGGCTGCTTGTCTTAACGATTCTGTTTATCGGTTCTACTGACTCGTTCTACTGACTCGTTGTGGTGACGCATTTACGTGATGACATCACAGACATGCGCCATATTTGGTGTTCAACATGGCGTCGAGGAAAAAGCAAAGACGAAACCAGGTCTACTTGCAACACATGCAAAGCGTCGATTACAATAAAGGGCGGAAATACTTCTAACATGCAGAGAGAAGCATTTGACCACTCAGCATGAGGTGAGTTTGCACAAATGTACCGTCTTTAACACGCTGCTTCGTGACGTTGCTTCGTGGTGGTGGAAGTGGAGCTAACAAACTAGCGTCCTCCTCTGTTTTAAATGTTGCAGCACGTAACGTTAAACTCATCCAGTTCCTGTCACTTGACTTTTTTGCTTTACTACTTCCACTTTGTTGTATAAATAATCTCAATCTCCTGTAATAACATTTAGTTGACGAGGATTGCCGGAGTCTGGTTGGCTTAGAAGCTAGTACTAGCACACCTTTAGCTTTCAGGATGACGATATCCAACACACAACACTCCTAAAAATGCCACCGTAGAAATGGGAGCAAAAACAAAAGTGTTGTTTTATATTTTTGTTCAGTGTGTTTCATTGTAGCCTCTTTCTGTTGTGAGAGCTTTTCTTGCTGCTCACTGTTTTTAATGGTGAATTTCTTCTGAAGCTGGCAGAGCTGGGAGAGACGCAGAGGGAGGCAGAAGAGGATGAAGATGATAACTATGTAAGTTTTGTTTTTTGTAATGAAAGATGATAGATTGCATGGATTATTACACTATTTATTTTAAAATTGAAACTTGTGAATTACAAGTTGTGGTTATGTCAATAATTTCAGATGCCTCCTGTAAAGCAGCAAAAAGAGACAGCCCTAGAATAACTTTTTGAGGAAGAGGACAGAAGTCCAACTGTATAGAAGCCTATCACCCATTCCAACCAAGGACAGCCCCTTAATAATGTTAATTAGGAATTATTTTTTCATAAAAGTTCTATTTTTGTTCTGGTGAAAGAGCATTAAATACTTCATGCACACAAATGGTGTGCTATATTTTTTTGCCTAACCCAATGAGAATTGATAATAGAATTGATAAGGAATTGAATCGATAAATGATATCGATAAATAGAATAGAATATATCTTTATTGACCTTGACATTGCACCGGGGGCACAAAGACAACGTTAATGATTACGCACATTCATCATGGATAGGGACGAGCGCACGAAGTCGCAGCAGTATAAAACCGCGCCACCACAATCAGATATGGAAAAAGGAAAGACACAATAGGTATCATTTGTGTTATTCAAAAAGAGAGTCTATCAAAGATTGCCTGAGGACACTCCATGATAAAGTCCCAAAAACTCTAACAGCATTAGCACATCACACGAGACATAGTTGCAGTTTTGACGACAGGCGGGAGGAACAGTCTGTGTCTTTCTGTTCAGATAAGAGCAGTTCGCTGGTCTCAGAGCTCAGCTCCCACCGAGAACACACACACAGAAACCTCTTGGGGGAGGGTGGATGGGAGGGTAGCGGGCCCTACAGCTCCCAGCTCAGGAGAAAATTTGTAGGCAGCATTCAAGGCCAGAGACCAGATTAGATTTGTTGCTTATTTTTCAGTCAGACCACAGTGTTCTTTTTACTGCAGTCTTTTAGTCCAGGTGCAGCTTCTGGGTCCAAATCGCCGAATCGAGTCAGGTTCCGAGCTAAGAAAAGATCCTTCCGTATGTGCCCTGTTTTTAATCCGAGCGGCTGTAAAAACGAGTCCCACACACCACGGTCCGCGGCGGCCGCCACTCACCACCGTGTGATTCAGCTCGCACACAGCTGGGAAGGTCATTCATAGCCTGGTTCAAAGCATTTTTGCTGAGCAGGAAGTCTCGCCAGCTCGCCGATCGCGGCGGTCCCTCAGCCTTCAGTGGCAAGATCCACCGGTATCCCAATAAATCACAGAGGTTCCACGTCCCCGACAGAGTGAGCGGACAGTTACATTAGCCTGCTCATCGAGTCCATAATGTAGCTCACCGCATGCGTGTCGTAAGGGCGCTCTGGCTCTCCCCGGCCAGAACGCTTCGTGGAAATTTATGTTATCGATAGTATCGATAGATGAAATGGCCCAGAAAGCAGTCCACGCACATAAATCCATCCCAAATTGGTTCGAGCGAGCGCTGAAGAGTTATAGACGAGACAAATGCAGAAGCAGGGAGGGGGAAACCAGCGAGGTGAGGAGCGAAAGGAGATGCGACCTTCCCTGTCGAGAGCTGAAGATAGAAAAAGGAATTGGTATTGATAATTTCTTAACAATTCCCATCCTTAATAACGACCCACTACAGATAAGATCTGGCCTCCATTCAAAGTGATGTTTCCAGCTAAGGCCTCAAACTGGTTTGGGATTGTTTTAGCAGACACAAGACTGGAAACCAGAGAATCTCTGAATAGAGACTCCACCCCCCCTTTTTTGACAGTCACAGCGATAGATATTAAATCCATTGATTACCAGATCATTATTCAGAACAGATTTGTTGAGCCAAATATCAGAGATGAAGATCACATCTGCCCCAGAAGAACTCACCAGAATTTCCAAGGTATCAAGTTTTTTTTAGAAGGCTACGAGCATTTACATGCAGGAAATGAAGACCTGACATGTTTTTAAAGTCATTTGGTGTACTGTAGTTAGTGGGGGGTCCAGGGTTAAGCTGAATCCCTGAGAGCAGTAACAACATTATTATCAGACATTTTCTTGAGTTTTTTGTCACTGATGTGTAATTACAGGAGTTAATAGTGTAACAATTTGCCCCCATAATTGAACCATGAGAAACATTAAAGAAGACACGATCATTCAGAACCCAAAAACAGTGAAAGTTGCAGTGATGGACAGACCCAGATGTGTTAACAAGATTCAGTGATTCCAGATAGTCTGAGATCTGAAAATATTCATTCATTCATTCTTTCATTCAACCTTTATTTATACAGGCTAGCCTCGTTGAGTCACGGGGACTCATTTACAAGAGGGACCTGTCTCACTCACACCAAACAACCATCCATTCTCACACTCACACCTAGGGTCAATTTAGAGTCACCAATCAGCCTAACAAGCATGTTTTTTGGTCTGTGGGAGGAAACCGGAGTACCCGGAGGAAACCCACGCATGCACGGGGAGAACATGCAAACTCCACCCAGAAAGGCCCCGGACCGGGATTTGAACCGGCAACCTTCTCGCTGAGAGGCAGCAGCTCTACCAGTTGTGCCACCGTGCTGCCCAAAAATAGACAATAATATGAATGGTGCAGAAAAGTCTCAGACCATAAAGCGTCACAAATTAGATGGGCAAACAAATCCGACGAGGTGGCCCAACTGCAGTTTGAGTTGGGCTGAGGGGGGCTCCAGCCCCACTGTGAAGATGAATTGATGCGGCCACGGGAAACAGAAGCTGGGTCCAGAATCAACAGGTAGAAACAGATAATTCGCAGCAAATAGCTGAGCGAGCTGCCAGAAAATCCTCCTGAAATTAAAGGCATGATTCAAGCCTGTTTCAGGTCAACAGGGAAAAACAACGTGATCCGGAATAAAATTGTTATTATCCAGGGCCGATGAAATCTGATGAAGTTGACTCCTCACGAGCACCAAACAACGCTGCTCCTCCACGCTTCACTCCGTTCCTCAGACTGTCACCCTGCTCATCTGCTCCTCTGCAGCCCACAGCACGAGAGGCCAACCCCAGCGAAAAATTATGAGACTGACTGGGGAGGATGAAGACGTCACTGGTTCGGATCTGCTTCAGCCCGTTTCAGATGCTCCACAGCACAAAAGGCCACCTCCGGTTAAAAAACGGCGAGCCTGACCGGGGAGGCTGAGGTCATCACTGACCCAGTTCTGCTCCGGTCCAGTTCCGGGGGCACTTCAAAACAACATAACGTCTCCTCCAGGTGAGCACAGCGATTCCCATGGAGGTGGACAGTCCTTCGTTTTAAGGTAACAGGTTGCTCAGAGGCTGAGACCGTCTTTAATGAAGACGAAGTACCCCACAGCCAACTCGGTTTGGTTCTGGTCCTGTGACACAGGTTCGGGGACATAGGTTCACTTCCCCCAACCAAAATTCTCCTGTGTGTCTACAAATCGCTGAACAGTCTCGCCCCCGCCTATCTCTCTGATTTGATATACCCATATGTCCTACTACGTGCTTTGTGGTCAGCGGACCAGGTACTTTTAACAGTTCCAGGGTCTCGTCTTAAGCGCAGAGGTGACAGGGCCTTCTCTGTCGCAGGCCCAAGACTCTGGAACGAGTAACCTCTGCTTGTCAGACAGGCCCCCTCCCTCTCGGTTTTCAAATCTCGTTTAAAGACCCATTACTATTCTGTTGCTTTCAACACCAGCTGATCTGTGTTTGGTCATTTTATTTATAATCTGCAATGTTCTTATGTCTATTTTTTGTACTTCATTGTGTGTGTTGCCTGTTGTTTGTTTGTTTGTTTGTTTGTTTGTACAACACTTTGGTTGGCCTTGTCGCTGTTTTAAGTGCTCTATAAATAAAATGGTATGGTATGGTATGAAATGAAGACGCCACGAGGCCAGATCAACAGAAAGCAGCGGAAAGGTCAGCAAAATACCACCCTGCAATTCTTGTTGGAACCAGGTAGAACCACAGGTCCAGATGAGAAATTTGGTTGGGGTCCAGAAAGAGAGGAGAAAAAACCACAGGGGCTTTGTGAGATGGCTCCCCAGCTCAAGGGGTCACCTGGCCGGCAGGATGCGCTCAGACTGACCGGTGGGGTGGGAGCGGCCAGTCCTGGGCCATGGTCATAGAGCTTAGTGCAGATGCTAGAAGATGGAGTTACAGTTAAAATAAAAATGTGTCCTATGATTTGAGCTTTTTGTGTACAAATGCTCAAAAATGTTACCTTTATGTGGATGAGTACTCTTAAATGCCAGCCCTGAAGATTAGAATAAGAGACATACTAGGCCCTTTTTATATAACTTGACACAGTTTTTCAGAGATTTAAAACAAAATCTGGGATATGATTTGTTCAACGAGATCACAAGGATTACAACCTGATCATAAGTCCATCACAAGACTGGCACAGAAAAAAACAATAACCCGGACGCACATATTCATTCTTATGGTCAATTTTAAATGGTAGTTTTACACCAAAATGTTACATCTTGAGCACAGTCCTCTCTTAACATACATTTTTTTCAATTTCTGGGTTTTTGAAAACACTGAACCACCAAACTCTCCAATGAGCAGCTCCATTATTTAATACACCAGTTGCAATCCTCCTCTATCATATTTCCACTCTGTAAACCCCAGACTTCACCGTGGGCCGCTCCCTTAGAGAGGTTTTAGAGAGTAATGTTGAAATTAATTGTTTCTTGAGCATTATTTTGAAGATTATTGTTGCTACTTTTTCTTGCTGCACTAATGAAACATCCAACAAGACATTGAAATATCTACTTTCTGAAGAAAGAAAAACCTAAAAAAAAAAGAACCCAAACTCAAGTTATTTTATCTCCTGTATGTTTTAACGCTCTCTTTAAATGGTAAATGGTAAATGGAGCTTACTTATATAGCACTTTCCAGCCCCCTATGAGAGGCCCCAAAGCGCTTCACAGTAAATTGCTCCATCATACATGCAGAAGAGAAACGGGTTAATTTACATCCCATGTATACATTTGTAAGATTTGTATGAATTTTTATTTCTCAGTCTGAGAGAAAAATTATGCAACAAAAGCTGTGTTTGTGGTGGAAGTGATTGAAACACCCAACAGTGGACAGCTTGCTGCAGACTAATCTCATCTCCAGTGCAAAGAAGCAAAAACTAGTCAACTCACGTGAGGAAAAAAAAAAATAGAAAATTTGACAGAAACAGACATGCAGCAACATTTTGGGTCCTGTCCAAACACATGTCCCAGCCAACAAAAGGGATTTCAGTACCACGGAGAGAGACACGCAGGGCTGCTGCTGAGGGATCACACAAATGTATCCATAAGAAAGTGTGTTAAATTTTACCCCAATCAAAAACCCTGGCTAAATAAGGATGTCCGCACCCTGCTGGCAGCCAGGGACACTGCATTCAAGTCTAAAGATACTGAGGAGTTGAGAAAGTGCAGGAGAGAACTGGATGATGGCATAAAGAAGGCCAAAGCCGCGTATGCACAGAGGATCGAGGGACAGTTCACCTCACATGATCCAAGGAGCATGTGGCAGGGCATCAAATGCTTAACAGACTACAAGGGCAAAAGCAAACAATGCCCCAGGGACCCATCCCTGCCTGATGCCCTCAATAAGTTTTATGCACGTTTTGATGATCCAAACAGACCAACTAGCACCAGACTCACCTCATCACCAGACGAGGAGCACCTCAAAGTGACCGCAGCAGAAGTGAGAGGCAGTCTCAGAAGGATCAACCCTCATAAAGCTACGGGTCCAGACAACATCCCAGGGAAAGTTCTGAAGGAATGTGCGGACCAGCTCTGTGAGGTGCTGGCTGACATCTTCACCACCTCACTTGCACTGGAGTCAGTTCCCACCTGCCTGAAGACTGCCACCATCATCCCAGTCCCAAAAAGCTCCACAGTGACTGGTCTGAATGACTATAGACCGGTGGCCCTCACCCCGATAGTCGCTAAATGTTTTGAGAAACTGGTCATGTCCCACATCAAGACAGCCGTCAACATCAACGAGGACCCTCATCAATATGCATATCGTGAGAACCGATCAACAGAGGACGCCATCTCCTCCGTGGTCCACACTGCTCTCACCCACCTGGATCAGAAGGACTCATACGTGCGTCTGCTCTTTGTGGACTTCACATCTGCCTTCAACACCATGATCCCCCAAACTCTGATAGACAAACTATCCACACTTGGACTAAGCCCCTCTATTTGTAACTGGGTCTTAGACTTCTTAACAGACAGACCACAGTCCGTGAAGATCCACAACTTCTCCTCCTCCACCATCACCCTCAGCACTGGCTCTCCTCAGGGATGTGTGCTGAGCCCTCTTCTGTTCACTCTGCTCACATATGATTGTACAGCCACACATCCAGGCTGTCATATTGTTAAGTTTGCAGATGATACAGCTGTGGTGGGATGCATCACAGATAATGATGAATCCAGCTACAGACAGGAGGTGGAACATCTGGAGAGCTGGTGCAAAGAGAACAACCTTCACATGAATGTGAAGAAGACGAAGGAGATGATTGTGGACTTCAGAAGGAACAAACACACCCACACCCCACTGTATATAGGTGGATCTGCGGTGGAGGTGGTCTCCAGCTACAAGTACCTGGGTGTACACTTGAATGATAACCTCAGCTGGAGCAATAACACCACCAGCCTGATCAAGAAAGGTCATCAGAGACTCTACTTCCTCAGACGGCTGAGACGAGCTGGTCTGAGAAGCTCAGTCCTCACCTCGTTCTACAGGTGTGCAGTGGAGAGCGTCCTGTGCTCCAGCATCAACGTGTGGCATGGAGGCTGCACAGTTGCAGAGAGAAAAGCTCTACAGAGAGTGGTGAAGGCTGCACAGAAGTCTGTGGGAGTCAGTCTCCCCACCATCACAGACATTTACACCTCCAGATGCAGAAAAAGAGCCACCTGCATCATGAAAGACCTCACTCACCCAGCACACTCACTCTTTGCACCACTCCCCTCGGGACGGAGGTTGAGGAGCATCAAATGTAGAACCACTAGACTGAGGAACAGCTTCTACCCTGAGGCTGTCAGACTCATGAATAAATAAATAATAAGAATAAACACTGCAAAATGTCACATCATGCTGATACTGTACTGATCTGTTTCTTGTTGCTGCGTTCATCTGTGACCATCTGCTCATGTTCGTGCTGCTGTTTATAATGATGTTTTTCTACTACATTAGGGCTTAGTGTATTACTAGCTGATGTCTCTCTTAGTTAATCCTAGATGTTATTATTGTTTTTCTCTTGCATTTGTTGTTGGATGTAACTGGGACCCTGTGTACATAATCTCGTTTTCAACACATGTACTACATGCGGTGCAAATGACAATAAATTCTCTCTGACTCTGACTCTGACTCTGACACACAGCTGTGTGTGTGTGTCCTTGTTTATGCTACATTTTAAGGCCCATTTTCCAATTTATACTACATTGTGAGGACCAACTGCTCCAGGCCCAAAGCCCGGACCCCATAAAATGAAGTTCCATTGGTGGGTTAGGGATTAGGTTTAGGACTAAGGTGTGAATTGAGAAGGTGATAGATTTAGGGTTAGGTATGTACTGGTAATGGTTAGGTTTAGGGTAAATGTCAGGGTTAGGCTATAGAAATTAATGAAAAATGAATGGAAGTCAATGCATGGCCCCATAAAGATAGCAAAACAAACCTGCGTGTGTGTGTGTGCAATCCAACAGACACCATTTTAATAAATAAGCAGAGTTATTATAAGTGTGTGCATCTGCACATTTAAAAGTTAATGGCTTACCAACCAGATTCATAGAAACTGAGAATCCATCCATCCATCCATCCATCCATCATCTTTACCCACTTGTTCCTTTTCAGGTTGCGGGGGTGCCCAATGCCATATCCAGCCATCAATGTGCGTGAAGAGGGGGACACCCTGGACAGGTCTCCAGTCCATCACAGGGACACATATAGAGACAAACAAGACAAACAACCATTCACTCTCGCACTCACACCTAGAGACAATAGACCTTTTACCAGTTGACGTCATCACGCAAAGCACGCCTGAAACGAACGTTCTGATTGGACGGCAAAATGCCGCGTCAAATCGAAATAGGAAGTAGGGGCTAGTAGGAACGAGCCGAGGAGCTTTGTAATGATAGCGAGTTGTAATTTAGAAGCTTGGTTTCTTAAAATAAAAAGGGTAGGAAAAGGGTAGCATGCCCTCTCCGGGTCGGGGAGGAGGTCCTGCCCCAAGTGGAGGAGTTTAAGTATCTCGGGATCTTGTTCACGAATGAGGGAAAACTGGAGCGTGAGATCGATAGGCGGATAGGTGCAGCGTCCGCAGTGAAGCGGGCGCTGTACCGGTCTGTCGTGGTGAAGAGAGAGCTGAGTCAAAAGGCAAAGCTCTCAATTTACCGATCGATCTACGTTCCCACCCTCATCTATGGTCATGAGCTTTGGGTTATGACCGAAAGAACAAGATCTCGGATACAAGCGGCTGAAATGAGTTTTCTCCGCAGGGTGTCTGGACTCTCCCTTAGAGATAGGGTGAGAAGCTCAGTCATCCGGGAGGGACTCGGAGTAGAGCCGCTGCTTCTCCACATCGAGAGGAGCCAGTTGAGGTGGCTCGGGCATCTGGTTAGGATGCCTCCTGGACGCCTCCCTGGTGAGGTGTTCCGGGCATGTCCCACCGGGAGGAGACCCAGAGGAAGACCCAGGACACGCTGGAGGGACTATGTTTCTCGGCTGGCCTGGGAACGCCTTGGGATTCCCCCGGAGGAGCTGCTCCAAGTGGCTGGGGAGAGGGAAGTCTGGGCCTCCCTACTTAGGCTGCTACCCCCGCGACCCGACCCCGGATAAGCGGAAGAAGATGGATGGATGGATGGATGGTTTCTTAAAATAGTGGACAACCACTGGTCAAAATGCCTGAACATTGTGCCACGGATACGAGAGGAGGTGATTGTGTGCGCTGATGGAACATGGGGAAATCCTTCAGGCTTTTTGCGAATGTCCAGCAGGGTGAGTTAACTGTTGTGTAGTTGTCAACAACGTTTTATCCAAGCGTCAGAAATAAATGTTTTAAATTTCTCACACCAGTACTTCTGATATTTAGACTGATTTGGTTATTGTTACAGGTTTAACATCTTCTGTTAGCTGCTATAACTAGCGCCATGTCTTCATAAGAGCCGTCAGTATTAGCACAGTATGTAAACAAAAACATGACATTTGAGTCAGTCACAAATGTTCGTAGCGTCCTCATTTCTTATTTGATTTCTGTAAACTATGTCTTAAATACAACCTGAGACAATTAGTGATGTTGTGATGTGAAAAATAAGAACTACCCCAAGAGATACATTTATTAGCTTTCCTGGGAAAATTTAATTATGTTTGATAACACATTTACTATTGCACTTTTGACACGCTGTTTATACAGCTTACACTTTATTAGATGTAAAGTTAAATGTGTTAAAATCTTAAATATATTACAAACAATATATTTTGCAAGTGAATTCCATGACACATACAATATGGTTGTATATTGTGTTTGTGATTGTTTTTGCAGACAAGGAGGTGGCTGCAACCATGTTGGAAATACATTCTAAACCAACCTGCACCCAGTTGCCTTGTACATGGAAGAGACAGCCCAAAAACGAACTGTGCCTGCTACTTGGATGAGCTGCAAGTTTTAAAGTGAGTTTAATCAGTGTTCCTGAAGAAATTTCATATTACGCTTATAACACAAATACCCAGAAAGGTGACTTTCAGTCAAACTTCACCAACAACTGGAATAATACAATATCACTTATTTTGTCTTATTCCAATCAAAAAACTACGTATTCAACATTGTACAATTGTAGTTTATTGTATTGTGTTAATTATTGTTGTTTTCTAATGGCACTAGATAAGAAATAAATGCAATGACATATGTACGGTTTTAAATGTTTTCTACAATTGTAAGATCAGGAATAGTTTTTGGAATTTTTTTTAAAAACACTTCTACAAACAGATTTGCTAATATGTGTTTCATATCAACCACATTTTTCATGTTGGTGTCATTTAAGGCATGTCATCAGCATCAAAAAGTTTTCCAGGAGAACGCTGAACAGCCTGCGTTTTGACCCACGACATCCTGATGACCGGAATGAGCCCACCATCACTGCTGGTCTTCACAAGGACATTTTGAGCGTGGAGCCATTGTTGCACTTTTTCAGGTTGTAGTAGTAAACTTTAAAAACCACTAACGCTTATCTGTTGTTTCTTTAATTCCTTTATTTGGTCTAGATTTTAAAGCTTCATGTTTTTTTTCTTTTGAGGTATGCTATGCCCCTGGCTGCAGTTCTCAATCCGGACCCTCCAGCAGATGACGTAGCTGACGACCTTGGCCCCTGTCCAGTCTCCATCGACACCATCAGAGAGTCCTGCCAGAAGTTCAAAACATCTTTAAATGTCTCACAAGCAGAATCAGATTTAATTGAGGCAGAAACGTGCAAACAGTCGTGCAGTGAAGAATGATTCAAACACAGAAAAAAGTTATGCTACTGTTTTTGCACATCAAGATGATTACAACAGAAGCTTTTCTCATTTTATATGATGTTTAAAGATACTGATTAAATACAGCTGAAGTTTGCACGTTATTAAGATGTTTCTACCAGATTTTTTGGGTAAGAAAATAAACTGTGCCTTACTGAAATGGTTTCATTTTTAATTCAATTATTACATTCCATTGTTGCACACACACATTATTTATATAAGTCACAAACAGAAACAATACATACCAGAGGATGTGTTTGTATTTGTCATTTCACTTGTTAAAGGACTGCTGCATACAAGGACAGAAAGTAACCTGCTAATATTTTATTTTTTTAATGATACCTTCTCTGACAACTTGGAGACTTTAGACAGTTTAATGTTTATGGGGTTCTGTTGCAAAGTCATTGGATGAAAATTTAACTAAACAAAAGTTCCACTTTACTAAAAGTCAAATTAGAGCACAGTTGCTTTATATTTAAAGGTTGGTGTGTTCATTTCTATATTTAATGTACTACAATCAATGTCTGTTTTGGGATGTGTACAGTATTTCATTAATCAATTACTGTAATAAACATGGATTTGAATACAGTATGTTTTCATTTCATTTCTTTGAAATTTTTTCAGATGCAGGGCTGTCAGACCTCAAATAATGTTTAAAAAAACATGTTTGTCTTGTGGAAACTACTATTTTTTTTCAACCCAGAAAGAGTTCAAATGATTACAGGATAACAGTGCAGTGGTCTGTTCATTTTTATACAGCTGAATGTTTGATTACATTTTACTCACCTGTTATTTCTTCAGGGGGGTTGAAGGAATAATCTCCTTGCATGTCGCAGGTTGAAACTTCAACACAGGCAGTGGACTGAGGTACAGTCTAGTANTTTTAGTTTGTTTTAGTTTGTTGCTAGAGGGGGCATGAACGCAGCTCAACCACCCACCTCCTCCCCTCCTTGTCTCTCGACGCGCCCATTTTCATGAGGGTTTTTGAATCTAGTATTAGAGCGGAGCTACAGATCCACAGGGGGGTTAGCACCACTTTAATCACCCGTGGTGGCCATCAGTTAACCAGTTGTAGTTCAGTCAACAATTATTTTCTGAAAAGGTTCAATAAAATCTGCTCAGTGGGTCATTAGATATTTTGCTAACAGGACAAACACTTGAACACACAGTTCATGTGTTCAAAGTGTAATCAGTTGTAATAGCTGA
Source organism: Garcialebias charrua (assembly GCA_038048925.1). Taxonomy (NCBI): domain Eukaryota; kingdom Metazoa; phylum Chordata; class Actinopteri; order Cyprinodontiformes; family Rivulidae; genus Garcialebias; species Garcialebias charrua. The sequence continues at coordinate 13,271 of JBBPBX010030381.1, forward strand.
CAGCTGCCACGAGCGCTGTCAGAGCCAGAGCCGCTGCTGCCCAGGAACCACCCTCTCACACTCAACCTGTAATAAAGGTGATTTGTGAAAGAAAAAGAGAACAAAAACAAGAATCCTGACAGTAGTACACCCCCCACACTACAAGCAGTCTGGCTGTAGTTCATGATAAATCCTTGATAGAAATGGACATACCAAAGGAGGGGGTGTAGTTGTTTTTGCATTGTTGTGTCAGCCAACTGGATACTGCCATGTGTTTGTCTGGACCAGTCTTCACCTCATCCTGACAAACCTTTATGGTTTTGTATATTGCTTAAAGAAAGGCAGCGGGGCTCAGAACTGAAACCCTGCTCTTTAAATGACGAGTCACTTTACCTCTGAACTACAGCTATCAGCAACATCGGAGATTATCAATCACCCTTGTTTTTGTCTTATGAGCAGGAACAACACAAACATGTTCAATACGCTAACACATCATGCAATCACACACATACTTTTCAAGCTTTGACCAAGATGACTAAAAACTAACATGAGCATATCTTAGTCCAAAACTCTGGTATTAAAAGTGGTGGGCGATATGCAGTTTTCCAAAAAGACTGGGCTTTAATTGGACTTTGTTTTGTGGCCTAACCATGGCTTTTTGTCAGAAACAAACAGTAAACAGTCTTTTAAACTGCATGTGCATGCATGTTTGTGGGTGCACCCATTACGTTTCCATTTAAGAGTTTAATTTTATTTGCATGTGCATGCATGTTTGTGGGTGCACCCATTACGTTTCCATTTAAGAGTTTAATTTTATTTCTAACAATACAAGAAAAGATACAGATCTTTCTTTTGACTTGATTAAAAAATTAAAATTTTCCTGAGTTCAACAACTGCAATCCTTCAGATCAGTCTTCGTTCTTACTACACTCCATTAAACTGAAACTGCCGTTAGATATTTATATTACTTGTATGGAAATAAGAAATATTTGGCTCCACCTCGACACACTTCAACAACATTAGCACAGTGGCCTTGGATATTTCTCGCTGGCTGCTTTTGTGATGCTTGAAACTCAATTGAGAAACCACTGGAGTGAACCTGGATTTGATTTCCATCTGAGAAGTGGAATCAAATCAGATGTTGCAGACAAAGCACAGGCAGCATGGGTACGTGGGCTTAATTGGAATAAAGTATGTGATGCGTGAGGTTATGATTGCAGGACGTGTAGCTTTTTATTGCAGCGGGGAGTTGGTTTGCTTCAGTAGCAGCTGCAGTGACTTAACACTGGATCTGCAGGAAAGAATTAAATACAAAACAAGCTCATTTGCTGTCAGAGTCTTTACTGTCACCGGATTTCAGAGGTGTGCATGACAAGTAGATAATGGTAAAACATGTCATCTTCAGGCAGATATACAAATACTGTATATATATTTCAGTGGTTTGTATTGAGTTTGGATTTATGAAAATGTTGCTCTGTGTACATCAGGTGTTGTGTTCAGGTTTGTTTTCAGCTTGTACAGGGAAACACCGATAAAAGTCAAATTAGAGCACAGTTGCTTTATATTTAAAGGTTGGTGTGTTCATTTCTATATTTAATGTACTACAATCAATGTCTGTTTTGGGATGTGTACAGTATTTCATTAATCAATTACTGTAATAAACATGGATTTGAATACAGTATGTTTTCATTTCATTTCTTTGAAATTTTTTCAGATGCAGGGCTGTCAGACCTCAAATAATGTTTAAAAAAACATGTTTGTCTTGTGGAAACTACTATTTTTTTTCAACCCAGAAAGAGTTCAAATGATTACAGGATAACAGTGCAGTGGTCTGTTCATTTTTATACAGCTGAATGTTTGATTACATTTTACTCACCTGTTATTTCTTCAGGGGGGTTGAAGGAATAATCTCCTTGCATGTCGCAGGTTGAAACTTCAACACAGGCAGTGGACTGAGGTACAGTCTAGTAGAACTAGCTAGCTGCTTGCTTATCAACTGTCCAGTAGCATGTTGTTCTGCTGCGGGAGGTTGTTCTCTGTTTTGTCTGTTTCCCATATCCAAGATGTAATGTAGGAACGTAATCCACGGAGTTTGGCCATGCCAGATAAAAAATGCCGATTACACACTTTGCTGTTTTGTGTCGGGGTGAAGTCCTGCCGGCGAAGCGCTTGAAGCCACATCTTCCTTCTTTTAGTCGCTTTACTCGACTTTCCTAGAGGGACTTGGTAAAATGAACAAGTCTCACCTTCTTCTTTTACTCGTTTACGTTGCCTCGAACAATTATAAACACAATAAAAGTCATATTTCCCCATCGCGACCGTTGGCAGTAATGAAAACACTCCAGTAGGGTTAAGCTGCGTTAGCCCCAGGTTCCGGTAAATTCTCGAAAAATGCGAGTGCGCATGCGCGATGACGTCAACTGGTAAAAGGTCTATTTAGAGTTACCAATCAGCCTAACATGCATGTTTTTGGTCTGGGGGAGGAAATTGAAGTACCTGGAGAAAACCTAAGCATGCACGGAGAGAACATGCAAACTCCACCCAGAAAGACCCTTGGCTGGGATTTGAACCAGGGTAACCTGCTTGCAGCTCTACCAACTATCCCACCGTGCTGCCCGGAACTGAGAATGTAAAAGAAAAAAGTTATTTTTTATGGTCACAACGAGAATTCATATTCACAGTAACTTACATAAATAGTATTTTATAGCCTGGCCCTCGCCATTCCTACGCAGCTCCGCTCAATTCTCATTTCCCTTCACTGCTGGGTCTGGGACTTCTCCCATAGAGAAGGATTTCTACGGTAGATTTTTGACCGGACCAATCAGAGAACAGAAGGGGCGGAGTTTTTGGCCCCTAACCCACGCCCCCACCTGTTCCAGCGCACAGCCAGTGAGCATTCGCATGTTCTCATTCAAAGCGATGCAGGACTGTTTTATATGTGACACAAATGTATTAAATTCCCCTTCTTAATCCCTTATCTGGAGTTTTCTTTTGTTTTTTTGCCAAAAGTCAAGTGATCGCTCCCTCCTCCTCCTCCTCTCCCTCCGCTGAGTGCAAATGAATGAGGAAATGGCTGAGGTTGTCACGAGAGAATTAAACTCGGGTTTTACGTTGCTGCCCGAGTCCCTGCAGATTTTCTGGTCTTCTGGTGTGCTGGACCAGCGCTCCATGGTTTTATTTTATTTTTTTAGAACGTTTTATTAACATATAAACACAGAATATGCAGCTGCAGCGAGAGAAAATGCAGCAGGAGGCGGAGCTGAAGTCAAGTTCAACAGACCACGGGGGAGCAGCCATATATGGCTCTGAGGGGGAGGGAGCAGAATGCTTTTCCCTGTTCAAAATTTTTCTAAGATCCAATGGTTTTGTTCCTCAGCAGAGGCCACACCTCCAGCAAGAATCGGTTCTCTATGGAGAAAGTCCAGACCCTAGTACGAAGCGAAGTGAAGGACAAGGGTCTGGTTTTAACCAGGCTAAGTATTTTATGATACTTCATATTTTCTGCAAATGGGAGAATCATACATTTATAGATAGACTTAAGAAAACACATTCTGAAAAAAAAAACAGAAGTAAAGTTTAATAGTCCTGTTACAAATCTATTATTATTACTTTCTTTTGCTCCATTTTCTTAAACTAGGGAGAAAAAAAATCCAGATTTGCAATTGCTGTGACATGTCTATAGACAGAAAGCTCTTTATAGGAAACAAGGCCTTTAACAAGGACACTGAAATGTCCCCATCTGCTTCTCAACCACAGGGAAAACTGCCAAGTCAAGAGATCTGTCTTTTATAAACACAAACACAAGCACGTTGGCACAAGAGAGAAGAAGCAGGACACTCAGTGAGATCCACTGCAGATCAGCCACACATAACAAAAAAGTAAAAAAAAGAAAGGTTTAGTCACACAATCTACCATCCATTTTACACCTGTTTTCCTTTTGAATTGTTATTGATGGTGAAGAATGGAATTTAGGGCCACCAAAGGTCCTGTAATGAATCAACGAGGGTGTTTACAGTTTATCATTGTAATAAAGAGCTCAGGCATGCTGCAGTGTACAATGTAAATCATTTAGTTTAATATTATGAGCTGCCAGAGAGCTTCTTTGCATCACTGTCTAAATGCTGAGCTACTATGAGTGCTTTACAGAAAATAAGAAGATTGGCCTGCTTACAGATCCTCCTCACTGAAATGCTATTCAGAGGATAGAAGCTTACGTCTCTGATCACAATACGCTATTAAGCTGACACTAAAAATCTATAAATGCACAATAAGTGCTGAGAAAAAAAAACCTTAATGTGCCTTAATATTGAAAACTCTAAGTCATTTACAAGAAAATCCACAATAGTAACACGTCCAGTGGACAGGCTGGGCTCCACCATTAAAACCACGTGGTGTGTTCAAGAGATTCAACTTGGCTCAAGTCTGCTCCACATAGAGATGCTTGAATGATTTCCCAGAATGCCAGTCACTAGTTTGTGTTCAGTCCGTATTAAACTGAAAGGATTAAACTGGAGGACATGCATCAGAGTTTGGTTTACCAAACTCCAAATGAATCTTTTTTATACTTTTTTAACCACAACTTTATCTTTAAATTATTTTTCCTCATTCTTGTTTACAAATTTAGGCTCAGCAATCTGCGCAAATTCAAATTAACCATTAAAGCATGATACTGTAGTTATAAAAGGCTGCATAATTATATGATTTAATTAAACAGGAAGCTGCAATGAGCGAGTCAGTCAATGAACTGCAGGGACAGTACCAGTTGAAAGTGTGTCACTCTTTTTGCTTGGTGATGTGCCTTCCAGGAGATCATGAGCTAGTCAACCACAAACCCACATACAAACACACATTCTCTTTAAGCCATTTTATAAACGCACATACAGACTAAAAATTGGGACCTCTGGCACATTTGTACAAGCTCTTCTCTGGCGTTCACTCCTGACTGTGGCCATTTATTTGAGGATAGTACAAGAGCCGTCGGGCAGGAAGAGAGGAAATGTAGGAAGTAATGTGCAAAATAGTAGGTTCCCAGAGTGCATTAATGCATACAGACAGATGGAGAAGATGATTGAAAAGCAAGAAAAAAAGCAAATTTGTTCATAATAAAAAAGCTATTTGAAACAAGATTTTTTTTATTTAAATATGTGGATTTTCTGTTGTTTACTTCCCACTACAGGAAGTGATGAATAGAAACAACATTTTTTAGTGAGTAATTTCATTGCATAGACATGATAAAATTACTCTTTGTTGATAAAAAGTACAAAATGTTGCAAAAAGTCAAAGAAGAAATATCTAGAAGGTGAATCAAATTACTGTATGCTTTGTCTACTAATAAAAAGTACAAAACGATGATCTGCTTTGGTTTTATTACTGACAATGTGACTAAAGCACTTTGTTTTTCATTAAAGTCTATTAAGTTGACGACATCATGGCAGAATATTCTGCCATCAAATTTTGTTTAGTTCTCATAAACATAAATATTTAAAATTACTGCGCCACTTTTTATCATCATGGGAAAATATGTATCATACTTGGTGCTGTTGTGCAATTCAGACATACCATATTTTCCACCGTACATGTCGCACTGCCCTATAAGTCGCATCAGTCCAAATATGTCTAATAAAATGGAAAAATCCATTTATACAGTACGTCGCATCACCATATACACTGCTTCGCCATATAAGTCACATTTATTATGCATCACCGCTGACAACACAGAAATGTGGGCCGGTTTTGTTCCAAAAATCGATTGGCTGCCAAATAGTGGACGCGGGAGCAAGCACGGGAAGACTTTGACAAGAACTTATCAAGATTAACACCTAAAAATAATAATTGGTTTGTTCAAAATTATAGCAAAAATGTGTCTCAGTCTAACTTTTCCATAATAAATGCACTTTGACGGTCATATCAGCTGCATTTTCAAAAGCCGATATACGGAAACATGAACGCGCAGAGGGAGACTTGCTGTCCATTTCTTCAAAATTTAACAAGATAACCACCTAAAAACAATTATTTGTTTGTTCAACTTTATAGCAAAAGTGTGCCTCAGTTGAACTTTTACTTAATAAATGCACTTTAATGGTCAAATTAGTTGCATTTCGCTGGGGCGGCACAGTGAAATGAAGCTGATTTGACGGTTGCTCCAGGCAGACAACAGTGTCAGACTATAGCAAGCTGCTGTCAAGTATGGGAAACCTACACAGATGACAAAAATGTGACATTTATTTTTTTATTTATTGATTGTGTCATTAATAGCTACATGATACAATGGCATGCCATACTGCTCAACTGCCATCTAGAGGCTAAAAATGGTAGTGTTCAATATTTTCAGTCAGAATGAATGAAAACGGGCATGTCTCAGCCAAAAATTGGTTTATAAATATGAGGAAAAAATCCATAAATACGTTTCTTTGGCGTATAGGTCGCAGGGCATGCAAATGATGCAAGAAAACTGTGACCTAAAGGCAGAAAAATACGGTACAAATTATGTTGTACAATGAATAACAAAATGGTATGGGGTATGACTTGATAAACAATGTCATTCATTAGGGATGATGAACACAAATTTAGCAGAAAAGATGGTCCAAAAAAGCCATAACCAGTGTTTGCAAGCATTGTGGAATTTTTTTAAAGTGCTGTACAAACATTGTTTGCTAAAAAGTTAAATATTTTTATAATTTGAGGAAAACAAGTAAATATAAACGTCTTGTTTTACATAGTAAAACCACTAAACTCCCAGATTTTAGTACCAAACATTTGAAGTACAGTATCATAGTACATTTTCAAAGCTTAGAAAATGTTTTTTTTTAACATGATGAATGGTTTTTAAAATTTTCCTTGAGTTACTTTGTAGAATTAAGTACGTTGTACTCTTGAATGCAAGCTCAGGAACTTGTCTGGCCCGTAAAAAAGAAAGAAAGAAAAAAAAGAATAGAATACAGATTTAGAGAGGGATAAATCTGGAACACAAAAATCTATAATGTACAAAACCATTTCTATCTTTCTACNGATCTTGTGCCAAACACCATCGGAGCAATTGATTATTATATCTGATTCAAAATATAACCTGCAGAATGTGGTGGTTGCGCGATGATCAGGATGTGCGCGATGATCAGGATGTGCGCGATGATCTGGATGTGCGCGCTGACCAGGAGGTGCGCGATGATCAGGATGTGCGCGATGATCTGGATGTGCGCGATGATCAGGATGTGCGCGATGATCAGGAGTTGCGCGATGACCAGGAGGTGCGCGCATCATTTGTGCTGCAAAACATGTTGGCACGCGTCTTGCAGCGTGGCATTTACAGTATTGTCCATTCATCTCGCAGACTATTGACCACCTCCTGTCCGTGCTGCGGCGAGACGTTTGTTTGAAGCCATTTTCAGATCAAACCATTTATTCTTGATTTCTGATACTGTACGACCCACGGGACACACAACATATGCACTACAATATTAATATGAAGTTAACTGTAGTTTAGAGACATCTTAAAATGCTTCTGTTCAAAAACACATCCGACACTTGCGGGGGGTGGGGGGGTAGCGGTGCGCTCTTCTGAATAAGTGAAACTATAATGTAACACAGTACACTAAAATTAGAGATATTTGACCATCCGACACTTGCGGGGGGGGGGGGGGCAGCGGTGCGCCACGGCTCTTCTGAATAAGTGAAACTACACAGTTGTTTACACTAACATTAAAAATATTTGACCATCCGACACCTGCAGGGGGGGTGGGGTAGCCACAGCGCCACTGAGAGCAGATCTCCGAATGCGTGAAGTTCCTCCTGAGTTTGAATGAATGGACACTTCCTGCTGTCTGACAGCAGGAAACTGTGGCCTTATATGGTGTTTTGAGGGGTGGGAATTATGTAAATAACCTTCACGCGTGCACGCGCAGCTGTTTAGGACAGGTGGGATTCATTAAATTTACGCACTGCATTTACACACGTTTCCTCATGATAGAAGACTTTGTTGGATCTGACGTGGCATGTTCGTACGAACGCTTCGTACGAACAAAAGTAGGAGAAATTTAGGATAATAATACGAACATTTTCGTGCATGAGGGCCAATAATTCTGTCTGCTGGGCTTTTTAATGGCAGCCGCATACTATCAGGATTTACTCAGAGAACAAGTTTAAAGCCCAGTGGTGCAGACAGAATCTCAGAGGCCAGGAATTATATAAAATAAACACTTTAATAACAAGAAACAAAATGCTGTTGTGGCAGCCAAAAACACTCACATGTACCAGTGACGAGAGAACACAGGGGATTACCAGACGATGTGGCTGCAAGGGACAGGACTAACAGACCAACTATATATACACCGACAAGACAAGACATAATTACAACACCTGGGAGCACAAGGGTGGGGACCGTTAGATAATTAAGGGAGAAACATGGTACACAGATGGCCACAGGATGGAGCCACCCTCACAGAATCTTGGCTTTGTTGCAATCTCCCATCCTGAGCAAGCACAGTGGCAACAGTAGAGAGGAAAAATTCCCTTTTTACAGGAACAAACCTCCAGCAGAACCAGGCTCAGGACAAGCAGCCATCTGCTTTGACTGGATGGGTTGAGAGGACAAAAATGAGAGACAAACAAACAAAGAATGGTCGGTCCAGATATACCGTATTCACCAGAGGAAAATACGCTCCGGTGTTTAATACGCTTTGTCCAATTATTAACAATAAACAAGAAAAAAACGTACACAATACGCCCCGGTGTTTAATACGCGTCATCACCACGCGACGCGTCAGCGCCTCATTTGCCCTAATCAAGATGGCGGCGACAGAAGCAAGCGAGTACGAAGATCTTCACAAGGAAACACGGTAAAACAATTATTTCTTTGCGAGAAAAAATATATTTCTTAGCTGACTTCATAGCAGACGTGCTTCTGAGCTTAACGAAATGTTCAAATCAGCTGGATTTTAAAAAAAAGTTCGCTGAATTTTAGGCAGGCGCCAGGCGGGTCAAACCGGACGCTTTCTTTCTTTAAATTTAGCTAAATAAACGCTTAAAAAATATATTTCTTAGCTGACTTAATAGTAGACGTACTCCTGAGTTTAACGAAATGTTCAAATCAGCTGGATTAAAAAAAAAAGTTCGCTGACTTTTATGCAGGCGCCAGGCGGGTCAAACCGGACGCTTTGTTTCTTTAAATTTAGCTAAATAAACGCTTAAAAATATATTTCTTACCTCACTATAGCAGACGGGCTCCTGAGCTGAACCAAATGTGAAATCAGCTGGATTTAAAAATCCGCGGTGTGGTTTATGAGTGGTATCTTGCAAACAAAAACAGCTACATCCACAGCAGGGAGCGGGCAGCGACAGAGTCATCAGTCCGACCAAAGGAGGCTTTTTTCGGACACAGCAAGTAGAAACTTCTGGAAGTGGCCCCTCTTCCTCTTCACTCTCTGAGTCCTCTGCTGGCTGCTGCCTACAGCGCCCGTATAGCGGCCGAAACTGGTACTGCACCATTTTCGCCAAAAATGAAAAACGAAGAATCAGAGCGAAAAATGAGTCTAAAAATATGGGAAAAAAATCCATAAATAATACTCTTCGGTGTTTAATACGCTGGACATTCAAATGAGCAAAAATACTGCACATAATACACCGGCGAATACGGTAGGTCCAGTTGTACCTGAAAGACAAAAACACACAAGTTAAGAATATAAGAAATAATTTCAAATACAAAACATGTTGAGCAGAGTAAGTAAAGGAAGTAGCAGAGTGCAAAAGTGTAGTCAATTTGTCCTCCAGCAGGCTAAGCCTATAGCAGCACGACTAAGAGACAGCTCAGAAAACCCAAGCCGACCCCAACTATAGGATTTGTCAAAAAGGAAAGTCTTCAAACTGGACAATGTGTCAGCCTCATGGATAGAAACTGGAAGTTGGTTCCACAAGAGAGGAGCCTGAGAACTGAAAGATCTTCCTCCCATTCTGTTTTTGAAAACTCTAGGAGTCATAAGTAAACCTGCAGCCTGAGAGCAAAGTGCTCTGTTAGGAAACTATGGAGCAATAAGTTCTGTAATATAAGATGAAGCTAGGTTGTTGAGAGCTTTGTAGGTTAGAAGTAGGATTTTGAATTCTATTCTGGATTTGACAGGGAGCCATTGGAGAGAAGCTAAAACCGGAGAGATATGATCTCTCCCACTAACTCCAGTTAAGACTCTGGCAGCAGCATTTTGGATTAACTGAAGACGTTTTAAAGAAGTACAGGGAACCCCCCACTTACGAACGAGTCCCGGACCTAAGAACCGTTCGCAGGTCGGTCCGTCCACTCGTCACTCGGGGATGTCCTTTTTTTTTTTTTTTTGTGGTACCAAGTACATTACTGTACTTCGCCTATCATGACACACCTAACACAGTGTAATTTTGTAACTTTGAGATTTTCATTAATGAAAAGTGCGTTATAAATTGAATTCATTATTATTATTATTATTATTATTAATTAATTAATACATACAGTACAGTAATAAAATTATAAATTAAATGAAAATATAATTTCTTACTTTGAGGTGGTCAAAGCCGGCAGCTGCTGCGTCCCGTGTTAGCTTCTGGAGCTAGCCAGGCCGGAGGTGTTCGCGCGGCGGCCTGAGCTACGATCTGGAGCTAGCCAGGCCGGAGGTGTTCGCGCGGCGGCCTGGCACGATGACTGAGCGATCGGTGATAAATCCACGGCTGCCTGAGACGTCCACAGAGTTCACAGAGCCGTTTCCAGCTAGTAATTAATCCATATGAGGCAATCCTGGGTCACGCAGTCTTTAAAGGCCGGCTGGCGGCAGCCGTGACTGTCCTAAAATGGCTCCCGCGGCATTTCCTGTTATGGCCGGAAGTTGCACAATTATTGCGCAATCATGACAAAAATGATCAGAAATGATCATTTTTATCATAATTATTATTTATAAAGCCTTTAAAACAACCACAGCTGCAACAAAGTGCTGTACACATGAAATTAAGAACATTTAAACACAAAAAATATATATATATTTTTATAATATCATCTTTTTATTAAATATGATATGTTCGTAGGTCCGGATTGCTGTAGGTCGCGGACGCCATAGGTAGGGGGTTACCTGTACTTTGTATTTGGACACCCAGATAATAAACCATTGTAATAGTCCAGTCTAGATGTGACAATGCATGAACCAGTTATTCTGCACAATTTTTAGATAATATGTTTAAAATTTTAGTGATATTACGCAGGTGGAAGAAGGCAGTTCAGTAATGTTTTTAATGTGGGTGATAAAAGACATGTCCTGATCAAAAATAACACCAAGATTTTTAACATTAGAACTGGAGGCCAGATTAATACCATCCAAGGAAGACAAAAGACCGAAAAATTCATTCCTAAGGTGCTCATGTCCAAAAACCAAAACCTCAATCTTGTCTGTATTCAAAAGGAGAAAATTAAGGGTCATCCAGGTTTTTATGTCTTTAAGACATGCTTGTAGTCTAAGACCCTGTACACACGTAGCCGGATATCCGTAAAACCGAATAGTTTATCATGCGGTTTGGCCTTTCATCCACACGTGAACTCCGGATGATGTAACTATAAACGAATAATAAAAAAACTCCGACCAAAGTGGAGATTTGAGAATTCTCCGCTTTCGAGTTTGCGTGTGGACTTTCAGAACCGGATGTTTCTGCTCCAGCAGGAGTGGCGCTGACGTCAAATAATGCTCGGAGAAAAAAGGCGCTAAAATGTCAACATACATGCTCTGACATGATTCCCAGTCGGACATGATTCCCAGTCGACATTTTCCTGCGTTTTGTTAACTTTGTACTCCAACACGGTATTTAATAGTAGTTCAACCTCGCGGTCTGTCCACACAAACGAACGAAAAAAAAAAAAAAACAGGAAGTTGTGGCTGGGTTGAAGGGTTGTGACTGCACTACACTGCCACCTATGGGTTCGGCATATTCTTTACAACGCTCTGTGGGAAAATAAATGGGGACATGTAGACAAACAGTTTAAATATCCGAACATGTATGTGCAGAGACTTTTTTTTTTGCGCAGATATTCATTTTTCAAACACCAGGCTGCGTGTGTACAGGGCCTAAGTAACTGATTGAATTCATTGGGTTTAATGGACAAATATAACCGTGTATCATCAGCATAACAATGAAATGTGTGTCAGGCTTAATAACGTTACCCAATGGAAGCATATATAACGTAAAGAGTATTAGTCCAAGCAGGGGCGCCGTATGGGGGGTAAAAGTTGGTACGATTCCAGGGGCCCTTGACAAACAGGGGCCCTAAATTGGCATTTTTTTTATTTTTATTTTTTTCATGGTGTGGTGGGCCCCTGATAATAATACATTAATGGTAGTAGCTTTGTTTTTACTTGTTTTAACAGTAAAACTTAAATATTATCTCTCCCAGACCAAAAAGCAAACATTGTCATATTTAACAAACACCCCTCTGTATCTGCATGAAATGGTATGTTCCTATCTGCTTTAGCTCACTTGACGCTGCTGTTACTTTGCAGTCAGAGGATGACAGAGTAACAACAAACATGCTGCCCAGAAAAATCATAAAATCAGGCTGTCAAAAAAGGAAAGAGAAAAAAGAAAAGGAAGACAGACAAAGGAAAGGGTGTCGATTTGTAACAGTTTTTCCCCAAGAGAGGTGGGTAGATGTGCGTGATTATCAACCTGTTCGCTAGCTTAGCCTCCATTTCACGATGGCATATTATGCCATCAGTTTGAGTGTGCAGTATGTTACCACTGATTTGAGAGCAGATATATGAACTAACAATAATTTGAAGCGTGTTTGCGTTCAGAACACATGCGCACGCCACGCTTGCTCGTCGTGTCTCTGACAGCAGCGGGGGCTCCTCGTTTTTTTTTTTTGCTCCCTCCCTCTCTTCTCTGTCTGTCATCGCGGCTCTGAGCTCGCAACCCAAGTTTTATGAACCACACGTCACCATCCAACCACAGACAGGTCTTTTTCATTAAAATTACTGAACCAAGAGGCGGAAGTGACAAAATCTTAGATTTATTAACTCAACAAAAGATAATAAGATACACATATTTTTATTTTTTAGACCAGATTAGAATAGTTAAGCATACAAATATGCTTACTTTGTCATTGTGTTTTAGGTAATGTCATTATGCAGTATTCCAGGTAGAAAAACAAGAAAAGTTTAACTTTTTTATTATTATTATTATAGGCAATATTTCTTAATTACGTTAAGATGTGATATTTGTTGGGTTTGATTCTATTTGTAGATATTCAAATTAATTTACTAGATAGTCCGTCTTCTTTACTGATATTTTGTTGTATTGCTTCGTAGAATTTGAATATCTACAAATAATACCAAAACCAACAAGTAATATAATTTAGAAATGTTGCCTAAAATGCACAATGACAATAAGCATATTTGTATGCTTAACTAAATATTCTTGGGCTACAAATTTTTAAGTTATATATTCTATTTTGTTGATTTAATATATCTTAAGATTTTGTCACTTCCGCCTCTTGGTTCAGTACTTTGATTTGCAAGACATGCTTTGATTGAATGAAAACAACCTGGCTGTGATTGGCTGTTGATGTGCTTCATTTACATATAACTTGGGTTGAACATGCAGAGACAGAGCCACGAGCAAGCAGAGGGAGATGATCGTGTGTGTGATTTGAATGCACATGCTTCAAATTATTGTTCATTTATATTGATATCTGCTGTTAAATCAGTGTACTCAAGCTGGTGGCACAAATGTAACAACATATTTCACCAGCATTTAATCAATGAAAGAAAATGTTTACCAAGATATTCATATATACATATAACTTATCCCTGTACTATTCACCACACTTAACAACAGATGAGTCAGAATCAGCAGCAGCCCAAACTCCCAATAGCAGTGGAACTCCTCCTCCCTGTCCCTGTGAAAAAGGTGAGCAACACTGTTCATTGACATGTAAGGTAACTGCAGAGCATACATGGCAACCCCTTGGGACATTTACCTGTATAGTGACTGTCAAAAATCCGTAATTGTAATCATCACAAAATATGCACATATCACAGTTACTTCATTAGACAATAATATTAACAATGACATATAAAGACAGACTGGGTGTAGAGTTGAAGAATGTGTTCATTTAACTTTATTGGGTTGTTTTACATTTGAAACTGAGTTTTTTTTAAAGAAAATTTGTAAAACTTAAAAAAAATCCGTGAGGTTGCTTTCTATACCTGCATAACTGCAAAATGAGGGAAAAGCCATTAAATTATGGACAATTTGACATGTATGGCAGAGTGTCTGGGGGTTTTCCTCTCTCTCTTGCGCTTTCTACCATTACACAACAAAACTGAAATACTTATTACTGAACAAAATTCAAACAATCATTATATTATAGAATAATGTTAATTAAAAAACAGCCTCCTGTCTGAACTGAAGGCTGGATGGTTGTAAATAGCAAGCATCCTACCTTAAGTTGCATTTAAGTTACAGATAATATTAAAACAATCTAGTTTGATGGGTTCGTTTAAATTGAATTATGGCCGTTAAATGACATCTATAAACACATATACTGTTGGTATGTAATTTTCTATAGTTCTAGTGTCATTTATTGGTTATGGTGTATTGTATTAAATATACTTTACTGTATACCACATTGTGTACATCCTACAGAGCCAGGGCTCTCTCATTTAGAAGGAGGACTATGTGTGGAAGTGGAGGAAGAAGGAAAGGAAAGAAACAGTGATGATGAGGATGAGAAGGACATGGTGGAAGAAGACAGAAAAAGTCATACAGCAGATGTTGACCCAGGTTTGTGGCCAGCAGACTTGACTGAAAAGGACAGAGAGGCTATTGTGCGGGCACTGGCTACCACAGATGAGGAAGCTGTACTACCACAGGATTCTGAGGGAAAACCATTCCCAGAATACTTATTGTACAGTAAGGCAGCCAACGGGAGGGAAAAGGTGAAGAGAGACTGGCTAACTTATAGCAAATCTACTAATGCTCTTTACTGCATCCCATGTCTGCTTTTCTCCCATTTGCAAAAAAGACCTTCTCTTAGTGCACTGAACAGCCAAAATGGAAATAAAATGTCTGATGTAAAGTGGCGTCGAATGTATTACAAATTCCCTATGCATGAGAAGAATAGGGCACACAGAGACAGCTACTTTAAGTGGAAAAATTTGCAACAGTCAGTAATGGCTGTTAATGGCATTGACTGTCAGCTGCAAAAACAAATCCAAACAGAAACTGAGAAAAACAAAGCTCTCTTGAAGAGAATCCTGGATGTAACACTTCACTTGGCATCAAGGAATTTACCTTTCAGGGGGAAAACTAAAGACCTAGATGATATCCAAAATGGAAATTTCTTAGGCACACTAGAGCTTTTGTCTCACTACGATCCATTGCTTCATGAGCACTTGCAAAAAGTCAGGGACAAAAAACAAGGCACCAGGCTGACACATTATCTGAGCTCTGACATTCAGAATGAGTTTATTGATATATGTGGCAGAAGGGTTTTGAAAACAATTTTAAAGGAAAGGGAGGATGCTATTTATTTTTCAGTCATTTGTGATGCCACACCAGACATTTCCCACACTGAGCAGAATGTGGTGCTCCTTAGATATGTGAGTAATAAGAAAGAAACAGATGACTGGGAGATCGTGGAACGGTTCTTAGAATTTAAGGACTTTCACAAAAAAACAGGGAGTGAGATAGCAGACATGATTGAAAATGTGCTTCATGACAAAGGGATCGACATTGGAGACTGCAGAGGACAAGGATACGACAATGGGGCGAACATGTCAGGAAGGGTTAAAGGGGTCCAAGCCCAGATACTAAAGAAAAACCATCTAGCTACATTTTCACCCTGTGCCTCCCACACCTTAAATTTGGTTGGTGTGCATGCTTCACAAACAAGCCCAGAAGTTGCAACATTTTTTGGCTGCATCAATCGCCTTTACTCACTGTTTAGTGCCAGCCCAGAACGCTGGACCATCTACAAAGAGAAAACAGGTTGCTCTTTGCATCGCCTCTCAGACACCCGCTGGAGTGCAAGAATCATGGCTGTTAAACCTGTAGCACAACACCTTCCCTCTGTCATTGATGCCCTTGACAGCATACTTACAGCATGTAGTCTTACCAATGAGGCCAGATCAGAGGCTACTGGTCTCAAAAGCTACTTCATGACATTCAATGCTATTGTCCTACTCACGGTCTGGCTCAAAGTACTGCAGTGCATTGATGACAGGAATATGGTTATCCAGTCTGGAAAAATCTCTCTTGACACAGAGATAGCCAATATCAGTGCCTTAAAAAAAGAGATGCTAGCTCTTAGAGATAGATGGGACTCACTCCTGTCTGAGGCAACACTGATTGCAACACAAATAAATGTTGCACCCCAGTTTACCAAGGAACACAGCAGGCAAAGGAAAAGGAAGAGATTCCATGATGAGACATCTCAAGAGGAGACAGCTCAGGACAGTGCAGCAACAGTGTTTCAGAACACAGTGTTTTTTGTTGCTATGGACCGCATCATCAGTGATCTGGACACCAGGTTCCACAATACTACAGCAATAGTTGAAGAATTCTCTGCTGTTTTAAAAGTTGGGCAGATCAGTGAGGATAGAGTCCCTTTTGTGTGCCAACCACTTATTAAGAAGTATACCAGAGACCTCACGTCAGAGTTTGAAAATGAGATAAGACACCTGAACAGGGTATACACTGCCACTTTCTCTCCTAACTTGTCCCCTCTTGGTCTCCTAAACGCAATCAACAAAATGCAACTGCAAAGCATATCCGGAGAAGTCTGCATTGCTTTACGTATATTTTGTACATTACCTGTCACTGTTGCTGGTGGGGAGAGAGCTTTCAGTAAGCTAAAACTGATAAAAAGCTATTTGAGGTCCACTATGTCCCAAGACAGGCTTTGTAGTCTTGCCATGTTGTCCATTGAAAGTCAGTTGCTAGAAAGCTAGACTTCAAGGACTTGATCGATGACTTTGCTAGCAAGAAGGCTCGGCGCTGGGTTCTGTGTGTCAGGCTGAACAAGAGGCAGATACTGTTAAATGACATATTTGAGGCATGAAAATTTTGGGTTTCCAGAAGTTTGTTCCTACCTTGTTCAAAGATCTGCTGTTTTCACTACTTTGAGGTGATGATGACAATATATTTTAATCTAATTTGAATGTAAAGTTATACACAATGTAAGGTAGATTTTTGTAAATGTTATAAAGTCACAAATGTATATTTAAGTATCTTTTTTTTCATTCATTCATTCAACCTTAATTTAGTCAGGTAAATCTTATTGAGCTTCGAGGGCTCATTTACGAAAGCGACCTGCTACAAACTATAGAATGATGAACATCAATGATGCAAATACATTAAACAATAAACAAAAGAAAAGAAAAAGTTGCAAAAACATTACAAGGTAGATGTACAAAAAAATATATATAAAAATATCATGGAATATATAATCTTTTATATATAAAAGATTGTATATATAATAATATCATCTTTTATCTTTAAAGAATGTTTAAAGAATTTTTTGTTTTGAATTTGTGCAATAAAAATAGAGATTAATATATGGCTTTTAGTGCATTTTTATGTGTAGTTTTTAATCTTGCTTTAAATAGTGAATTGCATACTCTATGCAGACGGTTGCTTGTACAATTCACTAACAGTAAATATTGTGCTAGTACCAGTATTGGACCAAAGGAAGCAAGTCTTTAATGTTATTTATGTAAAACTTTTGTTGGATCAGTTAGATTCTAGAGATGTGGCAAAAGCAGCTGTGCAGGGGGCCCAATTGGATTTTTTGTCATGGGGCTCAATATTCCTGGCGGCCCCCCTGCCCGTCAGACTGAAGAAGTGTTCAACCCGGACAGAAAAAGCTGTGGCATAACTACGTAAGTGTGTGGTGACGTAATATGAGAGCGCGAGTCCGGGAGTCTGTGCTAGCAAGCTAGGCTAATTTACAACATGCGGAAAGTTTTCGAATCAAAATGAGTGCCCCTCAAAATGTGACTGAAGAAGTGTTCACAAAGGAAGAGAAAGCAGCATTTTAAGCTGTACATTAACACTCACTACATTACATTGTAGTAAAGTGTAATTTCTTCATCTAAAAAAGTTAAGTCAGGTCCTTTGGACGGGTTCAAAAAAATCAAACAAAAAAACGTAGAAATGTTTCGTCTTCAGTCTGAGGAGCTGTATTAAGCTCAGCCTTATAAATAAGGGAGCAGATAATTTGTTAAATTTGATTTTTTTTTTTTTTTTGGTGAACCTTTATAGCTCATACCTGAATTTCCCCATTGTGGTTACAATAAAGGCTGTTTCTATTATATTCTATTTAAATCAGATGTAATCAAATATACTTAATCAGGAGAATTGTGATTTTTCTCTAATAATAATTATAATAATTTTTTGTTGAAATATAAATACAAATGCTTTATATTATATTATGTGCAATATCTTTTCTCTGTGTTTACAGAGAAAGTTAACCAAGACAAGCGAGTGGACAGAGCAGTTGGGGTCTGTAAAAAGGTGGTGGCTGCCTTCTCCTACTCTTGGAAAAAGAAAAGGGACCTTGCAACTGCTCAGGAGGAGTTCCACTTACCAAAGCACAAGCTATTCACTGAAACACCAACAAGATGGGGCTCTTGTCAACAAATGGTGACGCCGAAAAGGCCATCACAGAGGTCCTCTCAAAGGACAAGACCAGGTCACTGGTTCCTACGGGACAAGATGTGGACGTTTAAGAGTCTATAGATGCAGCTCTAAGCCCACTCCTCGAATTCACTGATGCCTGGACCAGTGAGTCCTACGTTAGTGTGTCATTATTAAAACCAGTTTTGCATCTCTTCAACACTTCCATCTTGAAAGAAGCAGAGGATGACACAGAGCTCACACGAAGCATAAAGACAACAGTGATGGGATACCTCAACGAAAAGTACAAGGATCCAGCGATGGATGAGCTACTTGACATGGCATGCCTCGTTAACCCAAGATTCAAGCTTGAGTACACTCAGGAGGAGAAGAAAGAGTACATCAAGAAGAAGGGTTTGTTGGAGATGTTGAAAGGAGACAGCGTTGTTGTGGTTGGAGAAGCATCCGGGAGGGACAGATGGACGAATGAAAAAGACGCTGTTGACCACGTGAAGCAGCAGACAGCGTCAGTGAGCCGGACCGGACCAGAGTAGCAATGAGCTAACATGCTAATAACAAGCATTGCTGTAGGATGAACTGGTGGATGCTAATGCACCACCGGGGACACGGAGCAGACGGGCGGCGGCCGGGAGCTCGCATCGATGTCCGCCTGGCAGCTCAGATGTTGGATGGACACCAACCTATCATGCTAAAACGCGGAGAAAAAGAAATAGCTGCAGCAACCTTTTGGAGGTGCTAATGGGCGCAGCTAATGGCGGAGCTAAAATGCTAACGCAGCGCAGCCTTTTGGATGGGCACTGCAGAGAAACGGCGCAATAAGTTATTCACTCTTTTTCCCTTCATTATGTATGGAGTTAACATGCTAACAGTCCTTCTTGTAAACAGTTTGGACCGCGTGAAGCAGCACGAAGCTGCAGAGCTCGGACGTGCAAGAGCTAACATGCTAAAAGACGGAGGCAGGCTTGACCAGCTCAAAGTAAGAAATTGTATTTTGTAATTTAATTGTCTAATGTGTTTAATGTGTTTTGTGATCATTATGTATGGGTTAGGATAGGCGAAGTGCTTGGTAACTTACAGTACTGTACATGTATGTGTATCGGTGGCGGCTGGTGTGTGGTTTCCGACTTACGGCAAAATCAGGTTACGAACGATGCGTAGGAACGGAACTCGTACGTAACTCAAGGACCAGCTGTATTGGGATTTTCTTTTTAATCAGCTTTCTTTAAAAACTAGTTATTCATTTGTAGAGTCTTCTGATTTGGTTATATATTTGAGAGATAATCTTAAAGTAATCTCTCTTTTTTAAATTATTTTAGTTACACAAACAAATGCTTGGATATACAAAGTAGGCTCCATCAAGTTCTGAGATCAGTGAAGAAGAGTATGTTCCTGAATCTGATGAATCTGACAGTGATAGTTCAATAGATGTTAAACAGCTCAAGAGGAAAAGCAAAGAGCCCAGAAAACAACTCCAGCTTCTTCTATGGAAGTCCATTCGCTTAAGAGAAGGCGTGTGACCACTTCTAGTTCCTTGGCTGCAATAGGCCCTGGAGAATCTTCTTCACCTGATGTGACAGTCATTAGGAGTTTGAATAAGGCTAAATGGAATGTTCCTCTGCTTATTCCCTTTGCTGAAGACGTTAGAAAAATGCACCAGTATCTTGACACAAAAAGGATGGAGTGCCAGAGGAACCAGAAGGAAGAAGCAGTAAAGAAGAACTGGGCTGAACTTGCCAAGATCACACTTTGTGAGGTGATAATATTCAACCGGAGAAGAGAGGGAGAAGTATCCAAGATGCCTCTGAATGCTTTTACCTTGAGAGATACCTCTGTCAAACATCCAGATGTGGAGCTTGCTTTGTCAGAATGTGAGAAGAAGCTTTGTAAGCACTAGCCGAAAGGTTCCCATTCTCCTCACTCCTCATATGACGTCATCAATGGAGTTGCTTGTCCAAAATCGCCGTAATTGTGATGTGTTGGATGAGAATCCATACATGTTCGGAAGACCACAGACTCACAATCACTTCAGAGGATCAGATATTATTCGTGAAATGGCTCAAAACTGTGGAGCAAAACACCCAGCAGCATTGTCCTCAACCAAACTGAGGAAGCACATGGCCACCATGTCAAAGGTACTTAACTTAAAGGACAATGAAATGGACAACCTGGCTGACTTCCTAGGCCATGACATTAGTAGAGTCCATCGTCAGTATTACAGTTGCCTGAAGGGACGTTACAACTGGCAAAAATCAGTAAAGTGTTGCTGGTGCTGGAAAGAGGACAGCTCTCCAACTTCAAAGGAAAAAATCTGGATGAGATCAGCATTGATCCACAAGGTAAATTTGTGTGAATTATTAGTGAAGATTTAAGTTGACCCCCTAGCATGGCAGATTGTATTTATTTTGATTTTGTTCTGTTTTTTGCCCATAGATATTTTTTGTTGTTGAATTTGGTTACCGTAAACAACGGTGTATAATACGCTCCAGTGTATAATACGCTTTGTCCAATTTTTGGAAATAAATCAGAAAAATCTGTAGATAATACGCTTCGGTGTTTAATACGCGCTGCCGTGACTGTCTTTTTTATGACCACTAGATGGCGCCAAACCCTCCCCACAGGCCCGGTTTGCAGCAAGGGATGAATTTAATTAAAATTAAACTACCGTACAGAAACGCCTAAAATATATATATATTTGTTAGCTGAATATATACTGTATGTTAACGTGTCTCTGTTTAATTTTTGTTAATAAATTATTACAAATCAGCTGAATTTAAAATGTAAACACGATGCGAGCACACATAAACGGTTTGCAGCAAGGGCTGAATTTAATTAAAATTAAACTGCCATACAGAAACGCCTAAAAATATATATTTGTTAGCTGAATATATATGCTAACGTGTCTCTGTTTAATTTTTGTTAATAAATGCACTTTAACGGTTACAACAACATAAATATTAGCGGCTTTAAAATTAATACACGCTCACCCGACCCATAAAAATGACAGAAACAGATACCGTTTACAGTTTTTATTCAAACAAATTATTTACACTACCGGTACCTATTCAAATCCTTCAAACTCTTCGTCTTCCGTCTCGCTGGCAAAAAGTTCCAAGTAGTAGTGTACTCCTCGCTGCAGGCCTGCAGCCTGCAGCACGAGGCAGATCACCGGTACAACAAGGTCCCTGTTCCTCTTCTTCTTCCTCTTCCTCCTCACTTTCTGAGTCCTCTGCTGGTGCCCATAGCGCCCATAGCGGCCAAAACTGGTACTGCACCCTGATGCATGCTCAATAATCCAGGTAGAAAAATCTAAAAAAGCTAAGTCTGGTCCTCTGGACATTCAAAA
>JBBPBX010030382.1:0-15277 GCA_038048925.1 Garcialebias charrua
CAAAGTCAGAGACCCATTGAATGATAAAGCTCTGTATTTGTTGTATAACACAATCATTTTTCCACACTCAAAAGTATGAATGTTTACATGAAAACTGGAGTGAAACAACTTTATTCAATTTTATTTCACTCAGCATGTAGCTTGCAGATAGGCAGATAGGCAGCCGTGGCATAGTGGTAATGGCACTCGTCCACCGATCGGAAGGTTGGAGGTTCGAATCCCGTTTCCCCACACCATGTGTCGTTGTGTCCCTGGGCAAGACACTTAACCCCGAGTTTCTCCCGGTAGGACTGGATGGCGCCTTGCATGGCAGTCTGCCGCTACCGGTGTATGAATGTGTGTATGAATGGTTGGATGGTTGGTATTGTAAAGCGCTTTGGGGCCCCTCATAGGGGGCTGGAAAGCGCTATATAAATAAGCTCCATTTACCATTTGTCCTTCGTCCAGGAAGGACAAAGATGCCTTCCTGACAAAACCGCCGTTCACATAAAGCGCATGTGTCTCCGCGGAGAAACTTATGAACCGACACGGTCCATAGCAGGGTTTCCAGGCCGAAGGCCTGTAAGTCGATGTCCTCGTAAGTCGGGGACCACCTGTACAATCCCGCCGCCTTCAGATAAAAGTGGCCAACACAGGTAGTTCTCGACTTGCGGCGGCTTCAACTTACGGCGTTTCAGCTATACGAACCGGCGTAGAAATGGAACTCGTTCGTAAGTTGGGGATCACCTGTACAATCCCCCCTTCAGATAAAAGTGACCAATGCAATCCCGCCTTGACCGTGGAATAGGTGATATTTAGTATTTTTATTCTTACAGAATTTGTGTTCTCTCCATATCAGTTTGTTCATTCATTCATTCAACCTTTATTTATACAGGCTGGACTCGTTGAGCCACGGGGACTCATTTACAAGAGGGACCTGTCTCACTCACACCTAGGGTCAATTTAGAGTTAACAATCAGCCTAACATGCATGTTTTTGGACTGTGGGAGGAAACCGGAGCACCCGGAGAAAACCCACGCATGCACGGAGAGAACATGCAAACTCCACCCAGAAAGGCCCCCGGACCAGGATTTGAACCGGGGACCTGCTAGCTGAGAGGCAGCAGCTCTAGTTTGTCATCAATGATAACACCCAAAAAGTTCACCTCACTCACTCTAAAAATCTCAACACCCTCAATTTTGAATGGAACATCAACAGTTTTCTTTTAATTACTGAGTATCATGTAATTAGTTTTATCCAGATTTAATGATAATTTGTTGAGTTTAAACCAAGTTTGTATTTTGACGAATTCGGTCTTCATCAACATCTCCAAAAGTTTGCTCTGTGTTGTAAAAAGCTGCACTTTCAACCTGCAGAAGGAATGTTGTTGTTGGAATATGGGGAGATGTTTTGTTTTTGCTACTGGGGGGATGTTTTGAGCACACAAAAGACTCCAGCCCCAGGGGGCCACACACACCTAATGGAATGCAAATTCCTCAATCTGTAATTTGACAGACTCTGGTAAGGGTAGTACTCATCTGAATATTCTGGTAGTCCTAGTGATAAAGATAGATTATGTTCGCTTATAAGGACTCTTCACTTCAACTCTCGCGGCTGCCATAGTTTTGTGTTCCTCTGTTGTACGTGAGGCTCACAGCCATTGGCTGAGCTGAGCTCACTACCATAGTTCTCTGCTCTGTGATTGGTTTCTTAAGAAGCTCCTTTATGATTGGTTGCTCGGGATGCAGGTGGGCACAAGTTCAATAAAACGGGACAGACGGCATTTTCGCTAACGATGACAGACTCAAAATGAAAAGGAAACAAGCTACACTTTTTGAATGTTTTTATAAACCAGCTGAACCCGAAGCTACAGAGACAACATTAGAAGAACCTACCAGTTCGACGGCCGAAACCAGCCATAATGAGGTTGATATCTGCATTTCCCCAGGTAAGTGTTGGCTAGTACAAGTTAGCTGAAGCTAGCTCAAGCAGCAAGTAACTGCATGTTTTTATCGACCTTTTCTGATGCCAAACTCCAAAATGCGCATCAAGAAACCTTGATGGAAACACGGTTACTGTCCAGAATTTTACAGTAACATTTCATATAAATAAATATGTGAATATAAGAATGATTTGTTTGTGACAAAGTCTGTCACTCCAATAATCAACAAAATGCTATGCTTTTTACTCTGTTTTAAAACTCCTTGTTTCATTTTTAGATCCAAATTGGCCAGCCTTGTGGAGTGAAAGTCAGGCTCGGGAATTTAAAAACAGACATCCCTGGTTGGAATGGAGGAACAAAAAATTAGGTAAATATAAAAAAATATGGGAACCAATTTGTATATAAGGTTTAATTGATATATTTCCAACATTAACATATTATGACTTGATAATTTTAAAATAGTCTGATAATCATATCTTTCAAAAGTTTAGTACAGTATATTACATGAGAAATTATATATATATATATAGTGTGTGTGTGTGTGTGTGTGTGATCATTTCATTTTCACGTTTTAGTTGGTCATAATGCAAAAGTGTATGCAAGTAATAATGAAAGGTAATAATGAATGTAATTGTCGACACATGCTTACAGTCTAGTGAATCAGTAGATTCTAGTATTATTACTGGTATCAGGAAATATTAAAAAATATACAATTATGACCATTTTTATTTACTTCCTGCAGGATGTGCTGTTTGCAGTACCATAACGTCAACTGGTGTCCTGACTGAAAAGAGGGTCTCCATATCGGAGGAGTGGGCCTCCTTCAAGATCCAGTCATCAGGCTCAGGTTTGTTGTGCATTTATTAAAATGTAAGCATCACAGACATTTTGCAATGTTAAATATGCTTAAAATTCAAAATAAATTGTCAATTACATTGCACTACATTGCATTTTTGTCTCTAAATGTCCTGATTCATCTCAGTAATCTAGGTAGAAAAAGGAAAAATTAAGTAGGTCCTCCGGACAGGTTTTTGTCTCTAAGCACAGTGTACCCACTACAAAAATGTAGACTACACCACTGCCATGAACCACACGCTGAAAACTCTTGATCTGCAATTTTTTTCTCCACTACTCCGTTCTCTGCATCTCTAATTTCACACACGAACCTGCGCGCCTACATCAAACAAGGACTGTCTCCTGACCTCCGCTCAGTCCCGTGCATTCTCCAAACACACACATCTTTCACCCATCCTGTCTCTTTAACACTCCAGCTGACAAATTCAGCAACTACACACACTCACATTTTTTTTTCTTACTCACAACAAATGAAACACACATTTCCTCAATCTCTCAACCACTTTCTTTTTTTTTCTCTTCTCACTGTTCTCATGCGTTCCTCACTCCGGCTAACCTAACTCAGCACCCAAAACACACTCGCATGTCCTACGCCTTCTTCAAGCTGCACTTTTTAACCTCTTTATCTGAACCGACCTTTCCTGGCCTGCGAACCATATGTTGTCTCCTCACTCTCATCCTTCACAGAGCTGCAGCTTCCTCCCTGTTCTGGAGATAAGACAGACGTTGACCGTCTCCTCTTATTATCTGCTTCAATGAGCTCCACTGCTCTCTTTTCCATGCATACACAAACAGTTCTGCTCCTTCCTCTTAAGCGAGCAGCTCAACTGGAAAAAAAAAAAAAAACCTCTGTCTGTATCAGTGCTCTCTAAACAACTCCATCCGCTCACACACATTACAGATGAGACACATTCTTCCTCATTTTCACTATAGCTGACCAACTTAGCTCCCACATTACCCTCGCACAACTGCGTCGCTGCACGTTTTTCTTTCTCTTCTCACGCAGCTGCACAGACACACACACGAGCTTCGCTAGCTGTCAAATAAAAATAACTCGCCAGTCCTCAACTGATAAAGCTATCAAAATAAATCACCTAACTCATTCAGGGCTTAATGAACTGTTTCAAAACTCCCTCAGACAAAAACTCACAAGGGTTTTCACCCTGGTAAAAATACTTTTGTTTCAGCGAATAAATCACCTGACTTCTTCAGGGCTTATTCAAAACTTCCTCAGCTCTTTTTCCCTTTAAAGGCTGCTTGCTTCGGCAACCTTACACATCTCTGTTTTCTAAACACAGACTTTCAGAGCGTCCTCCAAAAACGCTGGTCAAAAAACAGGACATAAAATTGCTGATAGGGAATCACACCTCTGATCAGCTCCTCCGCTTCCAAGACTCTTCACCTCTGCACACTGGCAGGAACAAAACACAGGGACTTCACACCCCCGTTTTCCAACACAAACACGAGAATCACACTCGTGACATACGGGCATCACACCCGTTACACAAAACTGAACCGGGACTGCACCTCCCTTTCCCAAACATAAGACACACTTTTTCCTTTTTTTTCTCTTCCAAACAAACAAGTGTGTATCCTTTCATCAATCAATGTCAATCAGTAAATGATATCCCATCCTTGTCGCCAAATGCTTTATGATATTTCAGATAAACCCAAATGGTTAATGTTTTATCATCTTTGTCGGTCCGTGAAAGGTGGACACACTTGTTTAGAAGAAAACAGACACAGATTTCCTCAACAATAATGAATATTTATTAAAGAAGTCTTGTGACAGAAAAAGGAAAAAAACACATACAATTGTACAAATAACCTCAGATGTACATGTTCAACACACACACAAGTTTCCTGCTAAGATTTAAAAGTGTCTGTTTAATCTCGCCACAGTAAAACTTAAAATACCACAAGCTTAGACATTGACGTGTAACAAATTACAGTATTTTCTCACCTTTGACACTTTGAACAGGGGAGCCGCTCTGTTCAGCGAGAGAAAAGTCATCAATGCGCACACCGGGCGTTTGGATCAAAAACCCACGGTAGACTCCGAATTGTTTATCCGAGCGCTTCTCTATTTATACCGTTGTGAGTACATGACTTCATTCACTCCCATCAAACATGTTTTCAATCAAACTTTGTTTTTCAAGACAGTACCAGGCACTGCCAAAAGCTTTCTGTTTCATCTATCAGCTATAAGGTCAGTTTGCCCTTAATTGCTGAGCTGTGCTCATCAACATAACTCCCTTTCAGAAGAACTGCAAGGCTTGAAGTGAGATGGGTGATATGCATTCATTCCATCAAAGACCAGTTTTTCAAGAAGGATTGGGCCCTTAATCTTTCAAAGAAAACTCTGGACCTTCGAAGCAAAGCCATACAAAACCCCACCCTCTTCAAGGCTTTAATGATACATCTTGACACTAAACTAAAATGTTTTTTTTTATGTTACATTAAGCATTAACTCTTAAAAATTGATAAACATTTAGTCAGAAAAACATTAATACTTCTTAATCTGTTCAGAAGGGAACGAGGTGTAACATACTTGCTATGGGAATTGCACCCCCGCGCGATTACCTGAAGGAATACAATCACGCCTTTTATGGCAGGGGGCGTCACCCCGCGTCAGAGGTACCGCCTTTCAGGTACTTAAGCGACTGACGCCCCTCCATCTTTCTCAGAAATTGCACTTCACCGAGCTTCTAGCATTGAAAAGGACCAGCTACGTTGCACCTCGTTCCCTTACTTCAGGGAACATGAGTTATGGTGCATAACTTTCAGTTCCCTTTCAGTTTGGTCTCTCGGTGCAACATACTTGCTATGGGAATGTAATTCATTCACGCCCTTGAAATGCTCAGCAAAATGCATGTGAGAACCTCCATCCTAAGGGACGGGCATCTCTTAGCTGCTTACTACAAGGAATGCAGAGAGCAGATGCCAAGAGGAAAAAGGCCAAATGTGAGAGCCAATCACATGATGTCTCACATGACCATTTATATATTTAACACTAACTAGAAACAGCCCAAGTGTGCTCCAGTAGCGTGAGTACTCATCGACTCCTGTTTCCCTTTGAGCAGGAGGAGCGGTTATTCTCCTTTGTTGTTGTTTTCACGGCCTGACTGACAAGTGGAGCCCATCCTGATGTAGGATATCAGTCAAGGAGAGGGGAAACCTTTCCATTATACGTCTCTCAGGCAAAAAACATAAACATCAAGGGAAACCCTTGTGAATGTTATTGCCGCTTGTGTCGGGACAAAGCAACCAAAGACTTAATCTTTCAGCCAGTACCTTTCAGAGGCCAGGCTGAGAGTTGCCACAACCCTGGACGTGGATGTAGAAGCTGTCCACGTGCCTGAGTCAGTAGGTCCCTATGAGGAGGCAATTACCATGGTGTTCCTGACAACATTGAGATCAGCTCCGGAAACCACAGTTTCTGTGGCCATCTGGGAGCTATGAGGATCAAGGAGAGGGCTCCCCGTCTTACCCGTTCCAATGTCGCCCCGATCAGAGGGACAGGTGGAAAGGTATAGTAGAGCACTCCTGCTGGCCAATCATGTGCCAGAGCATCTATCCCCAATGGAGCATCCATCTCCTTCAGGGAGAAATAGAGGTCACAGTGTGAGCTAACTCTGTAGGCGAACAGGTCTACAGAGGCTCTGCCGAAACGTGACCATACCTGTTCCACGATCCGTGGGTTCAGGCTCCATTCCGATGCCAACAGAGGCCCTCTTGAAAGGGCATCCGCTCCATTATTCAGATCACCAGGGACATGAGTCGCCCTAAGTGACAGAATTCTTGGAGCACACCACATGAGCATCCTCCGTGTCAGATCGAGGAGGGCCCGGGATCTTGTCCCTCCCTCTCTGTTGATAAAGGACACCGTGGTCCTGTTATCTGATTTTACCAGGATATGATGCCTGGTAACCAGACCTTTACTGAAGAAGTATTTTAATGACAGGAATACGGCCAGTAATTCCAGGAAGTTAATATGTAGTTTGGCTTCCTGCTTGTTCCAAAGGCCGCGGGCATGCTGGTTCCTGCAGATCGCTCCCCATCCTGTTTTTGAGGCGTCCGTCGTGATGACTACACGGGACGACACCCTTCCCAGTGAGACCCCTTCCATGAAAACGGACGGATCTCTCCAAGGTTCCAGGGCCTTTAGACACTCTGGGTCTATTTTAACCTTTTCTGCTTGTTTGGGCAGAGCGGGTTGTATTTGTTGGTTAAACCATACCTGTATGGCCCGCATTTTCAATAATGCACGTGGCACACAAGGAATGGCTGCCGCCAAGAGGCCCAACAGCCGTTGGCAGGTATTCACAGGGACCCGTTGGTCCAGTTTAAATCTTCCCAGGCAATGGCGAATGGAGTAGACTCTTTCCTTCGAGAGCCATGCTCTGTATTGGACAGTGTCAATCTGTACACCCAGAAATACAGTAACCCATGACGGAGTCAGATCGCTTTTCTGTAGGTTTACGACAAAACCGAGACTCCAGGTGAGAGATCACCTTAAGGGAGTGTGACAGCGCCTGCTTTCTGCTTCCAGCCAGAATTAGCAGGTCGTCCAAGTAATTCAAGACCCTGAGTCCTTGATTCCTAAGAGGGGTCAGGGTTGCATCCAGACATTTAGTAAATGTACGTGGAGCAGTCTTTAAAACGAAGTGTAAGGCTTTGAATTCATAAGCGTTACCTTCGAATACAAAACGGAGGAAACTTCTGTGTCTCCTCCACATGCCTATATGGAAATAGGCATCTTTCAAATCCACTGTACATGCGTAGTTCCCTTTCAGTTCGGTCTCTCGGTGCAACATACTTGCTATGGGAATTGCGCCCCTGCGTGATTACCTGAAGGAATACATTCACGCCTTTTACGGCAGGGGACATCACCCCGCGCCAGAGGTACCGCCCTTTAGGTACTTAGATGACTGACGCCCCTCCATCTTCCTCTTTTTTGCCCTTTCCCTCGCAAACACCTGAACTACCTCTCTTCGCGGGCCTTCTCTGCTGCTCCATCGCTCAACTTGAGGTGAGCTCGCTCCCTACACAGAGCACACAGAGAATTTTGCATGCGTACTGCTGGACTGGCAAAAGCAAGCCCAGCACATTTCTATAACCTCGAGGTTTTCTTCTCTCCTCTCTCCTACAGGTTGCTTCGCTCGACGGAGTTATAACTGCGTCACAACCGCTACCTCGTCTAACACTAGCTTAGCGAGCTAGCCAGCGAAAGCGACATGACGGAGGAGACTCTCGAACAAAGAAGAAAAAGGATTCTGGAAGGTCTTGCTCGCCTTATCTCGGACATGCCTCCGGAGAAAGGGAAGCGAAAGACTAAACTTCAAAGGAAAGCCAGCGGGACGGCGAGCCCAAACTCGCGCGTCTGTCCCAGCGGCTGTGGATTTTACCTGGCAGCGACGGACACCCACGAGGCCTGTCCAGTCTTCCTAGGTATATTTCATGCACGACAAGCTCTGGACGCACCCGACTCTTGCCCACACTGCAGCCAGATGTGGTGCTGGGGCAGCACGTGGACCTCGTGACTAAAGCCATGAGAAGCGCAGCTGGTCCACAGGACTCGGACACCACGGAGACCCTCACTCCGACGCCAGAGCTTGAACACATGGCTCTACATGACAGCACGCGCGTCGAATGGGGCAACAGCCCTGACCCGCTTGCCACCATGGGGGACCTAAAGGCTGAGTTAGACTCGCGCTTTGGTCCGCAGGCTGGAGCACGAGCGCTGCGCGTGCACTGTGCCGTGCGGCGAAATGCGTTTACAGTGTCGCCTCTGTGTTTATGGTTGACGCACGGCGGCGCATGGCAAAGTGCTGTTCTTTTACGGACCAGCAGGAGGCAGTACCCTCTAAAGACCTGTGCATATGTTGCAAGAAAGGTGTAGAAGAAGAAATCTACCGTAGAAGAAGAACTGTTTGAAATCACACAACAAAAACAAATAGCTTTCCGCTCGCGTGCTGAACTGTTGTCTTTATTTGCGGTTTTAATGCATGGAGTCAGCGGAGGAGAAAGCGATCACGTGACTTTTGGCGAAAAAACAAAAGAAAAGTCCGACTCCAGATCAGGAATGAAGGATAATTTAATACATTTTGTGTCACAAAACATTCCTCCATGCGTCGCGACTCCGTCTCCACGACCACAGCGGCGCAAACAGCTGCAGGCTCCGGCGTGAAGAGGGTGAAGGCTGTCGGTGAGGACCTGTCAATCAAATCGTAGCGCCCACCGCGCGCGCAGGGCTTGCGGAGTTTCAAAAATTCAGAGGTGCACGGCACGCGCTAATCCCCTGCGCGGGGCCAACGCGCAGGGGCGGGGACTGTGAAATTGCACCAGAGGCATGATGAATGAAGACGAGATCTCCATCTCAGCCTCGGGTGAATTTTCGGCAGAGGAACCAGAACTCGAGATCGAGGATCCGGGAGAGGACCTCCCTAGGACCTCGATACCTGCACTCCCTGAAACGGACTTCTCCATCCCGGCTCTGTTAAACCTGTGCCACAGAGCGGCGGACGCGTTGAACATCCCCTGGCCGGAACCCCCACCTCGCCAACAGGTCACGAGGCTGGCGGGGAACTATTTTTATTCAAAGCAACAGGCTGCAACAAGGCAAAGGATGCCCGTGTTCCCAGACTTCCTCACGGAACTGACTCGCACCTGGCCCCAGCCACGAGCGCCCATGCTTCTCCCCCTCTCACAATTCCTCGACGTGGAAGGCATGGATCAGGTGGGAATAGCTAATGCACCTCAGATTGAGGACACGCTAGCGGCCCACCAAGCTCCCAGATCGTCTGGAACAAAGCCGACTCTCCCCAGCAAAGCTTGCAGAGCCTCAGCGTCGCTTCTCAAAAAGTGCTACAGAGCTCAAGGACTTGCGGCACGCCATGAACGCGTCAGCGATGATGCAGGCTTACCTCGCAGAAAAACTCCAACAACTGCAGGAAACCTCGGATAAGCAAGCTGCTGCCGAACTACTGGACGAAGCCCGCAGAGCTACAGACTTTGTCCTTCGTATGATGGGTACAGCTGCTGTAGCTCAGGGCAGAGGTATGACGGAAGTGGTCATCGCGCTCCGCCACCTGTGGATGACGCTGACGGATTTACCAGAAGGACAAAAGGTGCCTTTTCTCCACCACTCGATAGAAGCGGAGGGACTTTTTGGCCAGACTTTGGAGCGAATATAAACCAAGCTGGACCAAAGGTGCAGGCAGGCTGAAGCTCTCAGGGTGGGCATCCCTCGTTGGAGTTTCGCCCCACCCATAGAGCCCGCTGGAAGCAGACCTGCACAGCCGTGGCACCACTCGACGATGCGTGCACCACCGCAGAAGCGGACAGCATACGAGGAGGAGCCTCGGCAGAGACCCCCGCCGAACCAACCTCGCTCCGAGCACGCATGGACTAAAACAGGTTTGTCCCACACCAAGTGAGCAGGCACAGGGCCTCCTCGGCGAACCGGGACACTCGTCAAAAAGGTGCCTGATAAACCAGGTTCACGTTTACTTTTTCGACGACCTCCTGCCCACGTGGTAACAGGAGTGTTCGATCCTTGGTCAGACTTTATTTGTAGCAAAGTACAAAATGCTGATAACCATGTTGCATGCACAAACTATGTTTTTCCTGCTGTGAGTGACATCAAATCATGTACAGTATGTCATTGCACGTAAGCAAAATAAACTCATAAAACAGCACATCCCTGTTTTATTGAAAAAAAACAACAACAACCACACACCAACACAAATAAAGTCAACAGTACAGGCCTCTGGCATGTCAGCCGCCATAAAGGGAGGGCCACATCCCCCTCCCTCACGGCTCATGGGGTGTTAGCCTATTCAATAAGCCCCAGCAGGGTGCCTTTGAACCTGTCTCCAAAAGGCAGATCCAGAGGCATCTGTGAACAGACCCTATACCTCTCGCTGAAGCCGGTGGGAAAGGGTACGTGTTCCATCTCCCGCTCCATTAGGAGCAAGGGGCCGGCTAATACACTAGACAGACGACCACCTGACACGCTCACACACAGGAGAACACGTCGGACGCCCCAAAGCAGACACATTTTTCACACCCTCTGAAAAGCGGCTGTGATCACGCTTCTGTACGTGTAAAAGGATCGGAGTTGAACCAGGTTTTTCCTCCTGATTCTGAAAGGAAACTGGGCTCCTTATCAACAAATTACCTTGAGTCTGCCAGCCACAAAGTATCATCCCCACGTTCACACATCGCTGTTGCTCCTTTATTATTCATGAAGGACACACAAAGCTCGAACAGAGGAAGTGCAGCACGTGATTTTTCTCACAAGGCTACATCTACTTTGTCACCACACGGTATCCCACCTGGGGGGACAACAATTAAAGTCAGGAGGTCTGCTCGTTTACAGAAACAGCAGCCCCTCGACTCAACAGAAAAACCTGTTTTGGAAGGAAACAGTGGTTTTCCTACTCCAACTCATTCTAATAAAATTAATAGACTCCATATGTCTTCGAGGAGACACGGTCAGAGAAGTCTGTTAACACATCAACGTGGAGGCCCGCTCCCCAACTTGGTGGACTCTCAAAGTCTCACACAGGGAGTCACAGCCTAGCTGTTTAGGCCAGGTTCTGTA
Source organism: Garcialebias charrua (assembly GCA_038048925.1). Taxonomy (NCBI): domain Eukaryota; kingdom Metazoa; phylum Chordata; class Actinopteri; order Cyprinodontiformes; family Rivulidae; genus Garcialebias; species Garcialebias charrua. The sequence continues at coordinate 11,385 of JBBPBX010030382.1, forward strand.
ATTAATTCCAGCCTGTTAGCCAAAAAAGACAGACTGATGGTGTCGGGTTTGCCTGAGAATGTGGTGATAACTATACAAAATGCCCGTGCCGGGTCAACACAATCTCTATATGCACAGAAATGGCGCATCTTCGAAGCCTGGTGCTCAGAAAGAAATATTATTTCTTATGCTTGCGACCTGGCTCAACTTTTAAAGGACATGACCCACCATGTTTTCAAATTGCATCGACATTAATATTTATTAGTTTATTTAAAAATAATACAGGAGCGTTTATTTATATTGTAGAGAAATAACACTAAATGTGTTATTTCATGATTTATAGCAGATTTTAGCAGAAGCTCCGTGAAAATCTGCCCCTCTCCATATACAGGTAGTCCCGACTTACGAGCGAGTTCCGTTCCTGCGAGTTGCTCGTAACACGAAAATTCGTAAGTTGGAACACGAAGCACGTGTTCTCGTAAGTCCGGATTTTCGCTCGTAAGTTGGAACATTTATGCTAGCGCTACTACAAACACTCGTTTTTCATCAAAAACGTTCATATTAGTTCATAAACATGGTCGGAAACGTGTTTCCAAATGGTTAGCTAACACACTTTCATCTAAAAACACAAAAAAGTGCTGTATTTTTTACAAATTTACTTCTCTTTCGCTAGCTCGTAAGTCCGGGACCTCGTATGTAAGAGCGCTCGTAAGTCGGGGACTACCTGTATGGGCATTCACATCACTCAAGTATCCGCCTTGGAGTTACAGGCAGAGTTATAATAAGCATTCATCAACTTCCATGACCGTTGCTCTGAGCGAGGGAAAAAAAAGCAAAGCATTTTTACATATTCCCTAAATCTGCCTGTTGATTAATCCTACGGTCGCTCACTGATGTCTATCATATTCTCAGCGAGCATCCATCGGCTTTTTATTCTCTCCCCGTGACCAGACAGGTCGGGAGTACAGAAAGGCAGCCACGCAACGGAGCTCTGAGCGTGCGTGCTCCCCCGTGCTCCCCCATGCTCCCCCGTGCTCCCCGCAACAAGGTTGGGATGGAGCTGAGCCCTGAGTCAGCACAAAGGAACTTCAAAGGTGACTAGCGGAACGGGGAGCCAGGGAGAAGACACGTGGCTCGCTCCTCTGGGCAGAGGAGTGAGAGCAGCAACAGTCCGCAGCGGTGTTATATCTTATTAAAAAGTTATATAAAATAAATAAAAAATAAAAACAGAGCATTGGTCTAGCTGTACACACAAATGCACCAGGAAATATGCAATTTTAACTCCCACTCTCATAAACCTCCATAGAAACTCACTCCTGCCTTCTGGGTGGAGACGTAACTGAAATCACTTCACACTTTGGCACTCTTCGGCCGGGTTTCCGGATTCATTCGGGACTCTTTTTATTTTTTTATTTTTAACCCTCGCCTGACCCAAATGCAAAAATGAAAATAGACATCATATTAAACTACAGTAATTGTCCAATATGGTGAATTGTTACTATCATGGTGGGTGTTGTCCTTTAACCTTACTTCAGGATTTACTAGAAAAGGGTCATTCCTATTCAACGATTAAGGTGTTCCTTGCAGCTATCTCTGCCTGTCACGAGAGCTGGGGACACAGAACCCCTGGAGCACACCTAATCATAATGAAATATATGAAGGGTGTGCTTCGAACTAGGCCGCCCAGCAGGACCTTGACCCCTGGTTGGGATCTTGGTCTGGTCTTGGGGACTCTTTGCGACCCACCATTCGAGCCTCTCAGCGAGATTTAGATAAATCTTCTATCTTATAAAACTGCTCTTCTCCTGACTCTTTTTTGGCGAAAGGCGTGGGTGACCTCCATGCATTATCTGTACACCCAATGTGTACCAGATTCGCCCCCTGACGGGTCAAAGGTCACACTAAGGCATAATCACGCATATACTCCCAAGGTCCTGACCCTGATTCTTAGGAGTCTGGACTTTGATCTCTCCTGCTTTCCACCTGCTCCTGTCCTTACCAAGGAACAGGAAAGGCTACAGGCTCTCTGCCCAGTGAGGGTTTTGCGCACCTACATGCAAAGGACAGCCAAATGGAGGACAACAACCTAACTGTTTGTCTGCTTTGCCGCACCTGCTACAGGAAAGGCCCTATCAAGACAGCGCCTCTCACATTGGGTGACGGAGGCCATCAAGAGGGCTTACGGTAGCAAGGGTCAACAAGTGCCCCTTGGAGTCCATGCTCACTCAACCAGGGGCTTGGCCACTTCCTGGTCATTGTTCAAGGGTGTGTCAGTTACAGACATTTGTGCTACTGCAAACTGGAGCTCTTTAAACGCTTTTGCAAAGTATTACAGTTTGTATGTTACTGCGTGTGATTTCACTCAGGCTGTTCTTTCTAATACACAATAGAAAGTAGCTTTGAGATGCCCTCTGGTCAATGGCAGACGTTTTCACACTAACAGGCATTTTACTGAGCATTTCAATGGCGTGAATGAATTACGTTCCCATGGCAAGTATGTTGCACCGAGAGACCGAACTGAAAGGGAACTGAAAGTTATGCACCATAACTCATGTTCCCTGAAGGAAGGGAACGAGGTGCAACATAGCTGGCCCTTTTCAATGCTGAAAGCTCGGTGAAGTGCAAATTTTCGAGGAAGATGGAGGGGCGTCAGTCGCCTAAGTACCTAAAGGGCGGTACCTCTGGCGCGGGGTGACGCCCCCTGCCGTAAAAGGCGTGAATGTATTCCTTCAGGTAATCACGCGGGGGCGCAATTCCCATAGCAAGTATGTTGTACCTTGTTCCCTTCCTTCAGGGAACATGAGTTATGGTGCATAACTTTCAGTTCCTCAGTCTAGTGGTTCTACCCTTAATGCTCCTCAACCTCCTTCCTGAGGAGAAAAAAATGTTTGTGCTGTGTGAGTGGGGTACTTCATGATGCACGTGGCTCTCTTCCTGCATCTGGAGGTGTAAATGTCTATGATGGTGGAGAGACTGACTCCAACAGACTTCTGTGCAGCCTGTGGTGGTATTTACTGTTCAGTATTTTGTGTGGGTGAGTCAGTTTGTTGTGCTCTTAGTCTTATCCTTGTTAGCCTCGGGTCTTGCTACACCTGCATCAATCAGTCAATCAATATAACTTTATTGGCCATAACATTTCATGAGATGGAGATTTGTCTGTGACATTTTTTTGCACTCCTTCCAGATATTAGCCTGACAGTCCCCCTGAATTATTCTTTGAAAACACTTCAATTTTGAAGATTGTTTTTTTTTAATAGAGGTTTTTATATAAACATGTTTTTGCAGATTTCTGCTGATGTTACACTTCACTGACATTTTTCAAATCCACATGTTTACTTTTCTGTTTTGAGGTTTCAATTTATCTCTCGTCTTCAGTTATGAATTTTCCAACAGCTCACACTAGTTCTTTGTTATCAATGGGCCCAGGTGTCTTCGCTTTTCTATCAGTCCCTGTCCATATGGACTGTCAGTCCATATTTGTCTTCAGTCCAGCATTGTGCTTTACACCTGTTCCAGTTCTCCTCCAGGTCTCCTTGACTTTCATGTTTCCTTGTAACTATTACTGCCGTGGCAGCTTTTTGTATTGTTTACACATTGACTCTTAGTTTGTCAAGTTTGTCATGAATCTGCATTCTTGAGTCTTATTCTCTTCAAACCATGATACCACTGACCTATTTATTTATTTCTTATTTTGACTTGATTTCACAAACAAAGCTATGCTTGACCAAAACTCGTTTTTTTAACATTCACTGAACCTGTCAGGATTAAGACACACTTTCACTGTAAAGTATTCATAATAATGTAAACTGTTACAGTGTTTGCAAGTTTTCTGATCAGAACACACAGGTCTGTGAACGTTTACATGTCCTGTGATACATCACCTTGATGAGAGAACATCCGACAGGCACAAGCAC
>JBBPBX010030382.1:15523-27364 GCA_038048925.1 Garcialebias charrua
ATCTGCTGTAAACTTAAAATGGGATCAAAGAATAAAGCAGTGTGGGTGTGTGATGTGTGTATGTGTGTGTGTGTGTGTGAGAGAGAGAGAGAGAGAGAGAGAGAGAGAGAGAGAGAGAGAGAGAGAGAGAGAGAGAGTTCAGAGAAAATATGTGTGAGCAGTAGTAGACTTTGTGTTCAGTTTTTGTCTTTTAGCCATAGTCACATTAGGGTTGCTACATCGTGTCTACTTTCTAATATACCGTAATTGTTTGTGTATACTGTATAGTCATTTTTGTGTGATTAAAGTCAAAGTTAAGATTTGTTTAAATTGTTTTGGTGAAAAAGTTATTAATGTTTAATTCCTAACCTCTTATATAAATATGAACAATCTCAGTTTGGAATAACTATAAAGCATATCTGACTGCACTGCCATCATTTTTGCCCTATAAGTCGCAGTTTCTGCATTATTTGCATATCTTGCGACTTATACGCCGAAGTGACGTATTTATGGATTTTTCCCCCCATATTTAAAAACCAGTTTGGGGCTGAAATATGACCGTTTTCATTAATTCTGACTTAAAATATTGAGCACTACCATTTTCAGCCCCTCGATGGCAGTCAAGCTGTATGACATACCGTTGTATCATGTAACAGGTAAATGTGGCTATGACACAATCAGCTTGCCATAGACTGCCACCGCCATCTGCCTGGAGCATCCGTCAAATCAGCTTCATTTTGCTGCGCCGCCCTGGCGAAATGAAGCTGTTTTCACCGTTAAAGAGCATTTATTAAGTAAAAATTCAACTGAGACACCTTTGCTATGATTTCGAGCAAACAAATAATTGTTTTAATGTGTTTATCTTGTTAAATTTTGAAGAAATTGACAGTGAGTCGTGCTCTGCGCGTTCATGTTTCCTCATTTAGCTTTTGAAAACGCAGCTGATCAAAGTGCATTTATTAAGGAACAGTTAGACTGAGACACACCTTTAATATAATTTTGAGCAAACAAATTATTATTTTTAAGTGTTAATCTTGTTAAATTATTGTTAAAGTCCTCCCGTGCATGCTCTCGTGGCTGCCATTCAGCAGCCAATCGATTTTTGGCACAGCACTGGTCCACATTACTGGGTTGTCAGTTGTGACGCATGACAGATGTGACGTATATGATGGAGCATCACATTTATGAATTTTTCCCCTTTATTAGACATATTTGGCTGATGCGACTTATAGGGCGGTGCAACGCATACCGCTGAAATTACAATGCATCATTTCTCCAGATTTGTCCAAAAAGCAATCTACAGCAGGTATTAATGTAACTGCTCCTCCACTCTCCACAGAACCTCACTGCAATGGAGCTAAAACTAGTTTTTCAATAATATATTTCTAGTTATGGATAACTTCTTTATTATGTAATATTTATAATGAAATAAAAGAGCCGAAAGAAAATACAGTAGTCTTATCTTATCAGCTCGATATGCCGCAAAAACAACCTTCTCTTAAAGATTTCACTGTCCTAATTTCTGATTTGTGTTTTATTATTTATTTATAAAAGCAACAGCAGAATTAAATGTTTTTTGTTTGCTGCACTTAAGTGTAGGGCTCTAAGTGGACTGGACAGTTTGAAGCTACTTGTTTCATTAATGTCTCTGTGGGGGAGCTCCACAGCTTGGTTCTACTATAACCTCAGCCCAGAAAAGGCCAGCACTCCATCACTCTCACAACACAGACATATTATTAAGTGCCTGTAGATATTCTCTGGTGGCATATTTAGTATAGCTTGTGGTCATTATGTGATGTCAGCTTTAATGATTTTATGACTGCATGAGAGGATGAAGCAGCTATTTAAAGTTCTGTGAGCAGACCTAATGTATGAGATGTTCCACCAATTCAAAGATAAATGTCTCTTAGATTTCTTTCTTGTCTTTTGGGATATATCATTCATCCACAGTGCTGCAGTGTAGCACTTCAGTGTTGCTCCGTTCACTCCTGAAGCTAAAGCAATCATCCTTCAGTGGTATTGAAAGACTTAAGGTCCAGCATGAAGAGCTCATCATAGAACTTTGGTGGCTTTTCTATGCCGGAGTTTAGTCGTGAGGTGTCCCTGATATCAGTTCCCTTTCAGTCATGTCTCTCGGTGCAACATATTCTATGGGAATTGTGCCCCCGCGCGATTACCTGAAGATAAACATTCACGCCTTTACGGCAGGGGCATCAGCGTTGCGCCAGAGGCCCCGCCCTCTGGGTACTTAAGCCGCTGACACCCATCTAACTTTCTCTTTTTGCCCTTCACCTCGCTTAAACCTGAACTACCTCTCTTCACGGGACTTCCGTTGCTTCATCGCTCAACCAGAGGTGAGCTTGCTCCCTACACAGAGCGTACAGAGAATTATTCCTGCGTACTGCTGGGCTAGCGAAAGCTAGTCTGGCACATTTTCCCTTAACCCCGAAGTTTTTCTTCTTCTCTCTCCGCAGACTGTTTCACTCAATGGCACTAACTGCTCAAAAACCGCTACCCCTGCTAACTCGTAGCGGGCTAGCCAGCAAAAGCGATGCGACGGAGGAGACGTCTCAAAATAAAAGAAAAAGGATTTTGGAAGGACTCGCTCGTCTTATCTCGGACATGCCTCCGAAGAAAGGAAAGCGAAAGACAAGACTTCCAAGGAAAACCAGTAGGACGGCGAGCCCAACCTCGCACGCCTGCCCCAGCGGATGCGGTTTCTCCCTCTCAGCGACGGACACCCACGAGGCCTGTCCCGTCTGCTTGGGGATGTTGCACGCAAAAATGATGCTGGATGTGCCCGACTCTTGCCCACACTGCAACCAGATGCTGGAGGCGGTGAGGAGGCACCGGGCGGACATCGTTGCCAAGGCCATGGGTGCCACTGTGACACCAGCGGACCCGGATACCACTGAGCCTCTCACTCCCACGCCGGAGCTCGAGAACATGACTCTGGATGACAGCACACGAGTCGAATGGGGTGACAACCCTGACGTGCTGGCTCCCATGGTGGACTTAACTGTCGAATTCGACACTCGAGGCATGATGAACGAGGACGAGATCTATATTTTAGCCTCAGGCGAATTTTCCGCGGATGACGCAGGCGTCGAATACGAGGAACAGGGAGAAGATCTCTCCCGCACCCTGGTACCTGTGCTCCCGGAGACTGACTTTTCCATCCCTGCTCTGTTTGATTTGTGTCACAGAGCAACGGACGCGTTGCAGATCCCATGGCCAGAACCTCCGCCTCGTCAACAGGTCACGAGGTTGGCAAGAAATTATTTTTACTCAAAGCAGCAGGCCGCCACAAGGCAAAGGATGCCCGTGTTCCCAGACTTCCTCACAGAGCTGACTCGCACCTGGTCTCAGCCCAGAGCTCCCATGCTGTTACCACTTTTGCAGTTTCTCGACGTGGATGGGATGGATGAAGTGGGAATAGACAACGTGCCTCAAATTGAGGACACACTGGCGTCTCACCTGGCTCCCAATTCATCCGGGACAAAACCAACTCTCCTCAGCAAAGCTTGTCGAGCTTCTGCTTCTCTGCTCGAGAAAGGCTACAGAGCTCAGGGACTCGCGACGCGCGCGATGAACGCGTCCGTGTTGATGCAAGCTTACCTGGCTGAAAAATTACAGGAGCTCCAGGTAACGACGGACAATCAAGCTGCCGCTGACGTGCTGGATGAAGCCCGCAGGGCAACAGAGTTTGTGCTCTGCATGATGGGAACAGCAGCTGTTGCTTAAGGCAGAGGCATGGCTGAGGTGGCCATCGCAATACGCCATCTTTGGATGACTCTAACCGACCTCCCGGAGGGACAAAATGTGCCTTATCGCCACCACTCGATAGAACCGACGGGATTGTTTGGGAAAGTTCTGGATCAAATTCAGACCAAGCTGGACCAGAGGCGAAAACAGGCTGAAGCTCTCCGGGTAGGCATTCCCAGGAGAACCTTCGCCTCCCCCAGGGAGTCAGCTGGGATCTGACCTGCGCAACCTCAACACCACTCAGTAACATGTGCCCCACCGCAAAAGCGACCGGCGTACAAGGTCGAGCACCGGCAGAGACCACCGCCGGGTCCACCTCGGACGAACATGCATGGAGCAAAAACAGGTTTGTCCCCCGCCAGGCGGTCAGACACAGGGCCTCCTCGACGAACCGGGACACCAGACAAAAGCGTGCCTGATGAACCAGGTCCGCTTCTTGACTTTACACGATCACCCACCCACGCGGTACGGGAAATGATCTTCTCATGTCCAGACTTTATGTGTAGCATGGTACAAAAAGCTGGTAACTCTGTTTCATGTACAAATCATGTTTTTTTCTGCTGTGAGTGACATAAAGTCAAATATGTTGTTACACGTAAGCACGAATAAACCTCAAAAAACAGCTCCTCTCTGTTTTATTTACTCACAAAAAAAAACATAATAACTTCAGCAGAACGGGTCCCTCTGGCCTGCCAGCCGAAATAAAGGGAGGGGGCCATCCCTCCCCTCAATCACGGCTCACGGGGTATTAGCCTAATCAATAAGCCCCAGCAGGGTGCCTCGTTTCTGTCTGTAACAGACAGGCACAGAGGCGCCTGCAAGCAGGCCTCATACTCCTCACAGAGACAGGTGAGGGGAGTCACGTGCTCCAGCTCCCGCTCCGTTATAAACCACGGGGCGGACAATACACAAACCAAACAAACCCGTGAAATGTCCATGCCCAAGGGATGCGCACTGACATAATCTGATGACCCACCTTCCTGGACACCTATTCAACGGCTCCCAGTAAGGGACGGGGGGCACGGCAGAAGCCCACAGGCTACCACCAGCTTCACACGTTCACAAAGGCGGTTGTGATCAAACTGCAGTGTGTGTAAACAAATCGGGGCTGAATCAGATTCCTCTTCATTTTAATCGAAGAGAACTGAGCTCTCCGTCACCAACCAATTTAAAGTCTGCCAAGTACAAAGGACCATATCCATATTCTCACGCTGAAGCTGTCCCCTTATCATTGATGGGCGTCACGCAATGCTCAAACAGTGATCCTGCAGCACGTGACCGTGTTCACTGTGCTAACTTAGTTCTGCTCTTAAATGACGTCCCCCCACCGGGTGAAACACAGAACCCCGGCGGTTTGTCTGGCTCCAATGCTCTGTTAAGGTCGGAGACCAGTAAACCAGATCCAACCAGGAAATGGGCTGGGGTCAGGAGATCTGCTCGTTTACAAAACTCGCAGCTCCTTCGTCCCATGACCCCTAACAAAAAGAGGAAAAACAGACATTCTGTTCCACTTTTGTCTAATAATGACAACAGACTGCCTCTGCCCTCAAACACTCTCGATCAGAGTAGTATGGCAACGCATCTGCAAAAAGGCCCTCTCCCTAACGTGGTTGACCTTCAGGGGACCACATAATTCAAGCCCTTGGAGGAGAACTGGTTCCACCAACTGTTCCTCTTCAGGGACACACTACGTCACGAGAAGGAACAGTTTCGCCACTTAGGCTGGGAACTATGGAAAACTTCAGCTTGGTGGCAGAAAGGAACAAGCTGGTGGTATCAGGTCTGCCGGAAAATGTGGTAAACACCATCCAGAACGCACAAGCTACGTCAACACAGTCTCTTTACGCACAGAAATGGCATATTTTTGAAGCTTGGTGCACGGAAAAAAATATTATTTCTTATTCATGTGACCTGGCTCAGCTCCTGACTTTTCTTCAGGACTTACTGGAAAAAAGGTAGTTCTTTCTCAACAATTGAAATGTTTCTATCAGCAATTTCGGCCAGTCATGAAGGCTAGGGAAGCAGGACGCCTGGCGCGCATCCACTCATAACAAGATTTATGAAAGGCGTGCTAAGAAAGAGACCCCCCAGCAGGATCCTGACCCCTGGATGGAATCTTAGTCTGGTCTTGGGGGCTCTCTGTGATCCTCCATTCGAACCACTGAGCAATATTATGATATACTTAATATCTTATAAGACCGCTCTACTCCTGGCCCTTTGCTCGACGAAACGCGTGGGTGACCTCCATGCCTTGTCGGTACATCCAACATGTACCAGATTCGCCCCTGACGGGTCAAAGGTCACCTTAAGGCCTAATCCTGTATATATCCCCAAGGTCTTGACTTTAAACCCTAGAAGTCTGGACTTTGATCTCTCTTCTTTTCCACCTTCTCTTGTCTTCACTCAGGATCAGGAAAGGCTGAAGGCTATCTGCCCCATGAGAGCTTTACTTACATGCAGAGAACAGCCGAATGGAGAAAAACAAATCAACTGTTTGTGTGCTTTGCAGCACCTGCTACCGGAAAGGCCCTATCAAAGCAACGCCTCTCACACTGGGTGACTGAGGCCATAAAAAGGGCGTATAGTAGCAAAGATCAACAGGTGCCCTCTGGAGTGCACGTTCACTCTACTCGGGCTTGGCCACCTCGTGGTCACTATTCAAGGGTGTACCAGTTGCAGACATTTGTGCTGCGGCGAACTGGAGCTCAATAAACACTTTTGCAAAGCATTACAGTTTGGATGTTACTGCGTGTGATGTCACTCAGGCTGTCCTTTCTAACACACAGTAGAAAGTAGCCTTGAGATGCCTGCTGAACAAGGGCAGACGTTCACACTAGCATGCATTTTACTGAGCATTTCAAGGGCGTGAATGAATTACGTTCCCATAGCATATGTTGCACCGAGAGACATGACTGAAAGGGAACTGAAAGTTATGCACCATAACTCATGTTCCCTGAAGGAAGGGAACGAGGTGCAACATATCTGGCCCTTTCAATGCTGAAAGCTTGGTGAAGTGCATCTTGGAGAAAGTTGGATGGGCGTTAGTGGCTTAAGTACCCAGAGGGTGGGGCCTCTGGCGCAACGCTGACGCCCCTGCCGTAAAGGCGTGAATGTATTCCTTCAGGTAATCACGCGGGGGCGCAATTCCCATAGCACATGTTGCACCTCGTTCCCTTCCTTCAGGGAACATGAGTTATGGTGCATAACTTTCAGATTTTCATTATTTTCTCAAATCTGTCCAAATTTATCCTGCTTCATGCTAAAAAATACAAGTAAAAAATCCTGATATTAAAAAAAAAAGTCAGGTCCTCTGTTCTGTCTCTTCTGCATACATTGTCATATACAGGTAGTCCCCGACTTACGACAGAGTTCCGTTCCTACGTGACGTCGTAATTCAAATTTCGTCGAAAATCAGAAAAGACATCCAAACTGTACCTTATACGTAAAATTCTGTATTTTACCAAGAACTTAGCCTATCCTAACACAGTACTCTACATAATTATCAAAAAACACATACATTTGGAGCCATAATGAAGGGAAAAAAAGAGTTAATAACCTGCTGGGAGCTGGTGAAGCCTTCCTCCGCCTGTTAGCATGTTAGCACGTTGTTCCTCCAAGCTCTGCAGCTGCCTGTAGTTTTCCATTGCTTCGCGTGGTCCACAGCTTTACAGTAAGGTCTATTAGCATGTTAGCTTGTCCCTTCTCGTCGGTCTTCCGGTCCAAGGTCTGCAGGTCCAAGGTCTGCAGGTCCGGCCCTCTGCCGTCAAGCTACTGCTGTTGTAATAATATAGGACTTACGGGCCCACCATTAATCGTGTTATTAAACACTTACGGGCCCACCATTATGTAACTGAACACCGAGCGGTGCCAATTATATTTAAGGGATATAATACATGTCAGTTTGCTGACCAGCACAATATTCCAGAAGAAGTTGGAGCAGACTTGATCTGACCCAAATTCATTCGCGAGTTCACCCTTTTTCCGGATTAAATTGCTTTGACTGTGACTAGACAAAATGTAATTTCACGAGAGACTTCAACTTATGTTGATCCACCAAAGGTAGACCTTTTATTGAAACAATTCATAAAAGTACATTAAACATTGTATCGAGATTAGTTCTGATTTAATAACTACTGTAGACAAAAATTCAAATTAAACAAACAGACAGTTAGAGTCTAACTCCTGTTGGCACATTTACTTAACAGATTAATGGCTTACAAAAATAAGAATAAGGAGGAAGAAATTAGGATTAAATGAAAGCTAAGTTTAACAGAAGTTAATTATTTTGAAATGACATGGTGACACTTTCTCAACACGAGTTCAGCTGGACTTTTCACACGTTCAGAACACAATCAACGCCTCGTTACCTGTTGAGGAACGTCTCTGGAGATAAGAGTTGAAGTTTTGTGGACACTAACGGACTGTGTTGTCCAGTTCACGTCCAAATGACTTCCGCGCGTGTGTGCTGATTCAGACGAGCAAAAAGAGCGCTTCTCCCGGCAGGAACAGAGCCAGCTCCTGACTGAGCTTTCAAAATAAAACTCCCAGAAAACAAATTCTTTCAGAAATGAGTGAATGAGGCACAGCAAGGCTTTACTGTGACTCTGCTGAGAACGTAGGTCTAATTGACAAAATGACCACAACGTCTCCAGCTTCCAGAGAAAACCAAGTTGTTTAGTTAGTTCTCTCCAACGCACTAAAGTCAAAACGGAAGTAAGACTTTATATGGAGGGCGGAGTCTGCCCACCTCCTGAATGGCTACTGGCTGGTTTAACAAAATAACGGATGGATTTTTCATCCCCATAGGCAGAAGGTCTCTGAAGGACAACAGGAAAAGTGTTTACATAAGCGGCCAGATGGACTGGCCCATGAAGTGAAAATTATGTCTAGCTTGATGGACAAAACAGAGAAGGAAATCAAAAGTTTCCTTGACTTGTACCTTAGATTCAAAGCCTACTGTACTGAAAAATAAACCAGCAGAAGGGTCAAACTCATGCAAGTAACAGGTCATCATTAAATGACAAAAGTATACTGTTGGATCAATTCTGAATTAACACACATTAAAGGGGACCTCAGATGTATTTTTTAAATTTTTATGGTATTTCTGTGGGATATCCAGACCCTATTCCTTCAATTTAATGCACAAAATAATTATTAGATAATCAATTATACCCTTTTTAATTCTGCCATTTTTAACTTTCGTTTTGAACGACCGGTTTCTTGAAGTCCACGCCCTTCAACGATCTGTTCACGCCCTCTGTAACAGCCAGTATCTGTAATGTGTTGTTGTTTTAAAATTAGCTCTTTTTTTATTACTCATTTGACTTACTGTTAGTGTTAGCTTAAGATAACTTACCGAAACCCGTCTGAGCGCGCCGCAGTTTGCTGCTCCTTTTAGCATTAGACCACCCGAATCCGAAGCTAATGTTAGCTTGTTCCTCTTCCGGTTTTCGCCAGCTCCGCTCGTTGCACGCGATGAGATTTTGGGAGTTATCGCTGTTCCAGTGAAGACAACACAAAGTTCACCAAGTGTCTCCCGTAAATTAATCTGTAAGGAGAAGGTCCTCTTGCTGCGAGGCTGCTGCAAGGCTGTACAGTTGAAGCTCCGCTCCATCGCGCCGGAAGAGGGTCCCGTCGAACCCGGTCCTTCCGCCTGTGGTCCGCTCGTTTAATTTTTGCCGGCTGCGCGTTGGCAGCGATCGCAAATACACTAAAAATTGAACTAAAACATAAAAATAACAATTATACTTTATTTATAAAGCCATTTAAAAAAACACAGCTGCAACAAAGTGCTGTACACATGAAATTAAGAACATATAAACAAAAGATGAGATGAAATCATGAAAAACAACAGTCATGTGTTTAATACAGAAGTGGGTTGAGCCTAACCAGGGGTTGCTAGGTGAGGGGCTGGACTCAGGTTTGATCTGATTGGCTGGCGGCTTGTGACGTCAATAAATGCAGGAAGTGTGAATCCTGGTGTATTTATCAAAAATAAATAAATCTACTTAGAGTAAATAAACCACTGGGTGCATTTTTTTGGCACAAGGACTGTTTTTTTATGAAGTAAATACCCAAAGTTTAGTAAAAAAACATTAAAAAGTGAATTTTGCATGTGTGGTCCCCTTTAAAAGAAAGTTCTTTCTGATTGATTGGTGTCCATTAATTCAAAATAATTGTAACAAAATAGTGTCCACTTATCTTCTTCAGAGCTCAAGAAAAGTGTAACACTCAAGAGTCTCAGAGAGATGTGAAGAGGTTTAAATCCCATAACGGACATGAGAGTGCTGTATTGCTACACTGTCAAAGCTGGAAGGAACTCGGAACTATGCTTTCAAAATAAAAAATTTCAAAATATATGTATATATATTTTTTATTTATTTTATTTTTATGGGAGATACGTGACGTAACCGCAAAACATTGTAAGTTGAGGCCGTCGTAAGTCGAGGACTACCTGTAGTCATATGCTTAGCACAAACTGACAGCTGTATCTGTTTGGTCAGCATACGTTGTCAGGTCACCATATGCTCTTTTTAACTGAATCAGCCATAATGTAACATATTACCTGTCAGTCACTGCCAGACCTGTCAGTACACTTTGTTATTAACAGCTAATGACTTAGCAGTTAATCCGTCAGATCATCATATACTTTGTTATTAACAGCTTTATGATGAACTAACAGCACCTCCTCTAAGCAGGCCTCTAGCAGAATACACATGCACGTGCACTTCAGATTGTGTGAACACACAATAATACCATGCGTACACCAAAACACTTATGGTCCAGAAAATGCATTGCACACTGAAGATTGTAGAAATATACAATAATACACCAAAATAATTGACTGACTTGTTTTTTTTCGTATCTTGTAGTCATGTATGATAAACGAACGGCTCCTCTAAACGTTGCGTGCATGCGTATTAACTACATGTATGCAGAACGGACAGGACAATGGTTTATTCTCGTTGAAACGTTTCACCTTTCATCCAGAAGACTTCATCAGTTCGAGGAGCTGCTACAAACTCAGTCTTATAAACAGAACGTTGGATTACTGAGCATGACTGCCTCAGATGAGTCGACGGGAGAGACGGTGGACTCCAGAAACCATCAGAGCACCATCAAACTGGCTGATCCACTATGTGTAGGTGCTATTTATAACACTGTTTGTTGCAGCTCCTCGAACTGATGAAGACTTTTGGATGGAAGATTAAACTTTTTAACAAAAAGAACCCACCCAGAGGTGCTGACTGGACTTTGTTGTACAGTCAAACTTTAGTTTCACAGCCATTTATGTAGTTGTCTCACATATTTTACACTTTTTGACTCACAAAAACTAAACACAAAAAATGATTTTAGATGTGTTTGATGCACCTTCAACAACTCTATATTGCGTAAGTTTTTTGAACATGTTAAAAATTACTAGACCAGGGCTATTCAACTGGTGGCCCGAGTGCCATTTCCGGCCCGCTGGGGACTTCAATCTTACCCACTTCGTTACATTTTTTGGGGGGGGGGCTGGGTTTGTGTTTTGGGTTCTGTTAATTTCATTTACGATTCAATGAAATTAAAATTAAATTAAATTAAAAGGTAACAGACCATTGTAAAACTTGTTTTATTTACATAATGATTTTAATTGCTGGATGTCCGGCCCCTGAGCTGTTGGCTCTCAGAACCCCCCTGAGCAGTTCAGTTGAATAGTCCTGCTTTAGAAACTCCTTTGTGGATTAGGTTTGCAATTTGTCACCAAATGTGAAATCCCGGTGAAATTCTAGCTTTTGGACTAAATGTGTAATTACTGTATGTAACTTTAAAACGTATTATTATTATTGCATATTTCTCTCTTTTTATGGTTGCTTATTGAAGGTTTTCTGTTTGAATTGATTTGTTCTGTACAATGGGGGCAGGTAGAATAAGATACTCTCTTCATTCTGCCACCCTTCATTTTAAATGTATATTGTATGTCTTATGTCATGTGTCTATTAAATTGCTGTATTATTTTTATTTGAAATGAAAAAAAAAAATTGAAAAAAAAAAGGCAGTTTTTCTCTTCAGCTGCTCCATTCTGCAGGGGGCGCCACAGAAAGCGAAGTTGCACAA
>JBBPBX010030383.1:9846-35224 GCA_038048925.1 Garcialebias charrua
AACAACAGGAGACATTGAAAGTAAACAAGAACCGGTTCGGACGTACTGGACCGCCAAGGACTCTGTACGTCTAAAAAGGCTGGTGCCCTCTCCTTACCAGACTGGTCGTCTAAAGGTAATGAGCTTGCTGTTTACAAACGTACCTGGAGTTTAGCAGAAGTCGAATGGAGAGTGTCATTCTGGTTCGAACTTATCTCAAGATAAACTCCTCCTCATCGTATCTTTGCCAACTTTAAGCTAAGAAGCCTTCAGATTAAGTTATTATAAAATCTTATGAATTAATCTGTTGTTCCTTGAATATTCGTCGACTAGTAGAATTATTTGTTTGATGTCTAATTTGAAAGAAATTGAAATCAATCAATCAAGTGTACATGATGGTAATTTTAGGTGATTTGTTTAAATAAATGGCAGTATCTCCTGGTATGCCAACTATAATTAACGTTTTCATTGTCGCTTAATGCTCATCTGGTTTCCTTTTCATCATTCATGATCACAAAGGTGTTGAATTTAATTTCAAAAGAAAGAGAATCCGTGAATTACTATTCTGACTTGAAGAGTGCTGAATAAGTATTGAATTAAGGTAGAAGTATGTCGGTTAACACTGACCACGGTCCTTTACACTTATGAGGAGACTTGTTATCCTGTAGGGTAGCAAGTCACTCCATAATACAGCCCAGACCCAGTATAAAACAGATTAGCAGCTCACATAGTCAAATAAATATTTTTATTTAAATATCTCATACTTGAGCTAAACACCAATGCCTCTAGAAACAGTGCCAAAGTAGCACAAATACACATGAACATACTTGTATACAGTAAACTGCTGGAACTAACGATTATTATCCCTCAGTTGTTTAAATGGCTGATGACATTTTCATTCATGTACAAACCTTGAAACGTCCTCTTGAGCTTTAGAGGAGATAGGAAGCATCTTATAATTGTGAGCAATAAGATCTAACCAATAAACCAGAACATGATGCCAAGATCAAATTGATACACATACTAAGAAATATGCAGCGTAATTTATGTGTGCAGATGTGTGCAGATGTGTTGTGCATTATGGTGTGCTAAAAACACTCCAGCCCTTCTTTTTTTTTAAAACCAAATATGTACTTCTGATACAAAAATATACTTTTTAACACTGTTTACCCCACAACTCAAACAATGGGGACAGAGTAACTACATTTACACCATCTCACAGGTGTCCATCATCTACCTGAAAGTTTCATTAAAATCAGTGCAATGGAACATGAGATATTTTGCTAACGGACAAAAAGTCAGACAAATGATGTTAAAGTTTTAAGCAAAGAGTGTGCTCAATAAGTCGCCTTTGGAGTTTGTTTTGTGAAATACTCTTCGCTAAAATCACTTCAAATATCTGAATTATTGACAGAACTGTAGCTAATTTTGGGGTATTTTAAGGTCAGCTGGCTGTGGCGGCCATCTTGAATTGAATTAGCTCTAAAAGTTAATACTGTAGAGTGCAAGCAAGTTGAGTAATTATCTCCTAAAGGTGACATGATCTGCGTATTATTGAACCCAAGTGCATGCGGACACGGGGGACTCAAAGGTGAAATATAGAAAATTATCTCTATTTAACAAAACGTAAAACAATAGCTGCTGATGTGGCAGCAAAACACGTGAGCCAAGGGAAATATGGAGCAACAGACCATGACAAGCTGTGGGAAGCACAATACATGGACAAGGAGGAAACACAGAGATGCTGAACTTAAAGGGAGACCAACGAGACGACATGACAAACACTGGAACTGGAAACAGATGAAGGTAGCAGACTGCAAAAAATGCTGATGGAGGGAGAGAGGGGGAAAGGACACAAAACACAGATTCTCATAAAAAGTTGCATCAAAAACTGTCCTTTAGTTAATGGGATATTTATGATTTTATTGTCTATGCATTTTTCCTTCTGAGACAGAGCATCAAAATCTTAAAAGCCTCATTTTTGTGCTGCGTTCAATGGTTTTTGTCTGTTGTGATGACCAAGGTTCAGTGACTTTATTAGCATTCGAAAACAAACAAACAAAAAAACAAGGCACAAGAGAGGAGTAGGCTCTAAATATAGACTCAACCCAGTGGCAGTGCTGTGCAGAAAGCTGGAAAACAGTGGACTGTGGCTCATTACAAAAGCTTTTTTTGTGCACATACAGACACACACTTTATCACAGACAGTGAAGAGGAGAGAACAGAGCAGTAACTAATAAAAAGGACAAGTATCGTGAGAGGGTGTGTGTGCTGTTGGCAGGCAAGAGTCAAATGCAGGCGCCGCAAAAGTGAATTGTGAACAAGAAATTAAAAATAAAATGGAATAGAAGGGGCCGCAAATCAAAAAGTCAAACAACAAAGTATAAAATTCAAGAATTAGACGGAAAAACACGCAAGGCAAATTACATTTGATGAGGACAATTGAAAGCTTCAGTCTGTTTACACAGAGAGAGGAAATAAGTTTTAAAAAAAGTGCAGGAATGATAATTAGAAGTCTGAATTATGATATACTGTACAGACATAAATGGGCAGTCATCTAAAGCATAAATGCAAGAGGGAAAAAAAATCAGATGCAAGATGAATCTAAATTCTAACACAAAACCAGTAAAATGCAAGAGCACGGTGAAAGGAACACCAACAACAAAAAACCCCAAACCAAAAAAACTAAAAATAAAAAGGTACAACAAACTTCACATGTCGATAATTAAAGTATGAAACGTTTTCAAAGTGCTATCTCACCACCCGCTTCGAATGTTATCACCCATTAAACGTCCGTTATCAGTTGTTAACATCCCCACAGGTTACATTCAGACTCTCCTCTACCTCCTAGCAGGCTGGTTGTTATCACAGATTTATAAATTTAAGGTTAGGATTAGGGTTATATCTGAACATAATTATAGTACTTTATATATTGCTGTACTGTACAGTATATGTATTGATCAGAATTTCGCTCATATAAAAAAAACTTTCATATCCTCTCTTAAGTGAGTTCTTTTTAGATACTGAATTAAAGCCTTATGTTAAATCTGGAATTCATTTGAAGTAAATACTTGATATCCAGCTTAAAAGNTTGCTATGTTAAACATGCTAGTAGGTAGTAGGTTACCTATTCTCTGCTACGAATGGGGATGATAACAGTTGATAACGCCCATTCCATGGACTGACAACATCCGAATCCGCTGCTGCTGTACACTGTACTGTATAGGCCTTGACCAGAATGTTGCTCATATCAATCAAAAACTAAATAAAACTTTCATATCCTCTCTTAAGTGAGTTCTTTTTGATACTGAATTAAAGCCTTATGTTAAATCTGGAATTCATTTGAAGTAAATACTTGATATCCAGCTTAAAAGTAGTAGGTAAATTGTTAATAAAGGTTTTAAATAAAACTAATAACAAAAAACTTCCGCTTCCACACACACGCAAAGCTGCATATTATCAGCAATAAAGACGTACCTTTAAACCTACTAGGAGGTACGGTCTGAACGCAACCTGGGGATGATAACAACTGATAATGGTAATTTAATGTGCTGATAACATTCCAACTGGCTGGTAGAGGTGCGTAGCACTGTCGCTTGAGTTGTGGACACGCTCAAAAACTTTGTGCTTTTCTCTCAAAAACACTCACAAACGTCTCCAGCTCATCTCAAAGAGTGCCTGAGCTGCATTTTGACACTTTAACGGGAGCTCACCTCTGGCAGAAAATACAAATGTATCCAAGGTCCAGGTCTAAAGACCATGCTGATGATGGATAACAATTATTGAAATACGATAATCAGTACATTAAACCATAAAGGGGGGGAGGGGGGTTAAGTTGGGTACAAAACAGGCTGAAGTGGGTAAAATGTGGGTGACAACCAATTAATATGCACAACCAAGAATGCAGTTTTGCAAGACATGCAAACCAGGCCATGATTTAAAAAAAAACTGGCTCCTCAACACGCTTACACACGACTTGACGATCATTCGGTTGCACTTCAAGTTCAGCGAGCAGCTGAAAATTCACGTATGACCGTATCGGTTCTTGCAATGTTCTCAACGTTCCACCAGAGATGCTGATGGGTGAGACGAGGCAGCGTCATTCATTTGCATAAACAAAGGCGTCTCTGCAGCCCTCTGTCCTGTACTAACCTCAGTAACTCACCGCAGGGGTTCAAATGAACAAGTTCACCCCTGGTGTACCGAAGACTGTTGCTTCAGCTGCAATGACAGCAGGCCAGCAGCATTCGCATCAGAAATAAACTTAACAACCTCTCCTTTAAAAAAAAAAAGAAGTTTAGGAACTGGGGAAAAAACCTAAGAAGCAATGAAACTATCCTAAACGTCTTAGTTTCTTTGCTGTTTTTGCTCTAAGATGATGGACTTGAATTTAAAAAAGTGTTTTGTAAAGAATGTATGGCCACTAAATTGCCCTCATTGTCCAAGCCTACATTTGTGCTCCAGCTCTCAACAGGACACTAACAGACGGAGCTGAACTCAAACGGCGGGGGTCAGAGTCTGGTCACATCCACATCTGTTCACGATGTTCTGACGGGTGCCATTTACTTATTTTCACTTCCTGCACCGCTTTCTTCTCATCTTGTCATGTGACTGTAAAGCTGCTTGTCTTTTTGACTGTACACTGAGAAGCACGTAAAGGACTAGTGTAAAAACAACTGGCTGAAAACGACTTAAAACTGAAGTACACAGCTCAAACATATGGATTATTCAAAAGCAAGGCGATGAAACTGGGATGGATTTGACGAAGGAGTCAGAACAGTGTGCTGGTGAAGATTCTCAGTCGTCCAGGACATGATAAAATCAAAAAAGGCGTTCAATACGGGATCAACTGGACTTTATTTGTTGCAGAAAACGTTTCGACTTCTGTCCAGAAGTCTTTTTCAGAAACTTCATTCAGAATTGAAAAAGATCCTGTATTGATCCTGTATTGAACGCCTTTTTTGAGTCAGAACAGTGGAAATTCCTTGGAGAAATGCATGTTGCTCGCTGCCTTTCATGCAACTAGATTGCTAGACTAATGATTTGATAGCCGTTTTGGTCAAACCTTGAACATATCTGCACAGTCTCATGCAATATCACTGTGCAATGTCATGCTCAGAGAAAGTGTTGATAATGTTTCTCTGCTACAACCAAATCAAATTTTAGATCAACATTTGTAAAGTTGGCTCAGTTATAATCATTTTTTGTGCTTGCTAATATTGAGTCACTGTGGTGGCCATCTTGATTCAGGCTGATCAGTTGTAGATGCAGCTTGGTCTCCAACAAGGCATGTGGCCGCAAAGTCTGACAAATGCACAAAATCTCAATTCTGAGGGAAACTTAGTATAATGTATTAATAAGTATTCTGCAAAAGTAATATGTATGAACAGATGAGTGAAAAAAAATAACTTTCCATACGTGCTTGTGGATACAAGTGATGGAAAAAACCTGTGAAAGTAATTCAAACATCTGTAGTTGTTACATTACACTGAACTAATTCAGATGCGCAAAATAGTTTGTAATTTGACAACGTGTGAAGCGTCGTACCAGTAAACCTGCCATGTTTGGGAAAAAATATATGATTTTTGGCCTAAAATGCTGAAGTAATGCCACTCCTCAGCATTCACCTGGATCTTTCTTGCCCCACTCAGGAGGAACTGACGGAGTGAAAATTTTGCTGCAGTGTGTGGTTATGCTGGGACAGTGAGTTCTTGTGAATGGGTCAGAGACACTTCCTGCACCCTCTGAGGCTTAATGTGGAAGAAACTCAACCTCTCCTGCTCAAGTCCCGCCCCATCGGCTCATCCGACGTCCCCAGCCAATGATTAGAGTCCAGCATGGGGAGATTAGATCCTATTAGCGCAAAGGCAAGATGCCCATTAACCTCACTACAGCACCCTATTTATACATTAGTCATTTAAACACAACCTGCTTTGCTTTGCCTTGTTTTAAAGCATTTCCTTTGTTTTGTGGCTTTACATGCATCAATATATTTTTTTACCTTTTGGATTAACAGTGGGTAATCGCTGCCACTGCACCAACTCTGTCATTGTGACCTCTTGCTGTGACAGATCTCCTATTAGCACAATCTTTTCCTGTCCTTATCGTTGAGAGATAACCACATACACACCGAGGCATCCTCTGGGCTACAAGCGGTACATCCACTTTCTCACCTGAGATGCCACACAACCAGTAACTGCAGTTATCCATCGTAAAAAATGGATTAGTGAATGACGCAAATAGCATAAATAAATTCAATTTTGTTAAGAGAGAAAGCTGCTACACTCTAAAGGGAACTGACATTTTTGCAAAGCCAAGGTATAGGACTACGGTAGTTTGAAGGGACGGTTTATTTCTATACAGGGAGTGGAATTGTGGAATGTTTTGGGAAATGATGTTAAAGATGTTAACTCTATGATTAAGTTTTAAAAAATTAACAAAACTAAACTGTTAACAAAATACTAAAGCTTTTAGTTAAGTGTTTAATGTACTAATTATATGCTGATTGTGAAAAGTTACTCTTTTGCTGTTCTTTATGGAAGATTATTGTTTGAATTGATTGTTTGAACTTGTTTTGTTTTTGAAAAAAGGGGCAGACTACCTTTCATTTAATATATTCTTTCACAATTTATGATATGTTTTTTTTTCTTTATCTTTTGGGTTTTAATGTAAAATGAATAAATAAAAATAAAAATTGAGCTGCAGGTGCTGCAAGGAGACTAGTCAAAGCAAAGAAATGGTCAAAACTAGGGATGCACCGATCCACATTTCTCACTTCCGATCCGATACCGATACTTATTAACTCAGTATCGACCGATACCGATACTTTCCCGATCCGATACTGTTCAGGTATTTGACTCTGTATAATGAAACTTTTGCACCCAAACTATTCATTTTAACATTGTGTGAGATAAACCCAATGAAGACACTCTTAAGCCTTACAATAGGGAACCCCCCTATTGTAAGGCTTAAGAGTGTCTTCATTGGGTTTATCTCACACAATGTTAAAAAGGGCAGTCACAGATTGTGATTGAACACAAGTGCTCTTTGAAGCTGGATCGGAAAAGTATCGGCAGGTTTGATCCGATACCCGATACTTAAATAATGCTGGTATCGGATACCGATACCGATACTGGATCGGATCGGCCCCATCCCTAGTCAAAACTGCAACTGCAGTGCAGTTAGCTGAAAATGGCTGTGGTCGAAGCAGCGGCGCTTATAGAGATGTCTGGCAAACCGTGCATGTACGTGCACAAGTGTGTGTGGTGCGACAAAGAGGGGGGTATCAGGCGGATATCACTTCACCCGGTGCAAACTTGTGATTACCTTCCCACTGGAAGATTAAGCTGAGGCAAGCAGGAGGAAAGCAGCGAGATGCGTTCTGGCCTAGTTTGAGCCTCGCTGGCTTCCATATCACACCACTCTGAGCTCGACAAACGCTGCATACGCTCGCCACACCGCTCCCTCCCTTCCTCCCTTCTGCTCTTCCTCCACCTATCTATTTCTGACACTGAATACGCAGGCCTCTCCTTCACCACACCATCAGTGATATACGCAGACATACATGAGCTAGAGTCAGAGAACACGCGTGCATCTGCAGGCACAACTGATGCAAATGAACTCTTGTGCTCAGACTATTTGCTTTCTGCAGGTTCAAACGAACAGAGAGCCACATCAGTGGAGCCGCTCGTAGTTTGATTTGACTGTCAAAGCAGAGGGAAGAACAGCTTTGAAAACTCAAGTCTCATTTTATTTGTGTGATTTTGAGTTTTAGATATGGCTCACTCAGAAAACGCAACGTGTGCCGTGTGAATTTTAATGAACCCAACTTAATAGGACATCCACAAGTCAAAAGAAGAAGGGAGGAAAATAAAGCAGAAGATAAATGTCTATGTTTGACACTGGTTTTTGTTTTCTTCCTCGCCACGTTTAGACATTGCTGACCGAAAAAAACATAACCAGTCAGCATTTTTTTTAAACGACCAGCTGACAACTGTTTTCAGTTCATTTGGTATTACATGTGTTTACACTCACACAAATTCACACATGCTCCCCACAGACAAACCAACAAAAATGGATGACTATTAACATAGTTAAGCAGTTTTAAAGCTTAATATTGAGATTAATAAATACTTTTCCGGACCCCACAGGAACTTTGTTTTAAAGTCAGTCACCAATAAATTATGAAAATCAGAGATTTTCGCAAGGAGTGGCATTGCACTGGAACTAAGCTACACTCTTTGAGACAGCCGTGGTTCAGTAATGATCCATTCCTGCACTTCAGGCGTCTCACAGAACAAGAAGGAATGCACACAGAATGCTGACACAGCAAAAAGCCTCTCTGCAGCCGTAAATCTCTAAGATGGACCAATATTTTAACATTTAACTGACTGATAACATTTCAGGAGGTTGTAATTTACCATAGAAATACATTTAAATTTAAATTATTTTCATGTGTCTGGCTCTTGCATAACTAATTCTTTGACGACATGCAGTCACAAAAAAGTATCAACAAGAAAAACCTGCTGTCAAATATGGTGCCATTTTGCAGCGTGTCTTTTCCTGCAAGATAAACTCCTCTTAGTGCTTTTTTAAAGTTTTTCTTCCATGAAAACCACCATCCCAAAGCCAAACACTGACGTATTTTTCTGGTTGACGCGAACACTGCAGCATTATTGGCTGTTTTCTGCTGAATAAGCGCGCCAGAGCTGCCTTTAATTAAAAATTGAGGGAGGAAAAAGAATAGGTTTACACGCTGTTGTGCACCGAATGAATAATTAAGAGTGGGCAGCAGCAGGGTGCTGCTGGGAGGTGAAGACAGGTGAACGGTGTCATGAATCCTTTCTTCTCGGCTTCACTTCTGTGTTCAGTTTACAACAACTATAGCAACAGCTGCTGTAAAAACAGCCCGTCGAAGGAAATACTGTAACCTAAAACACAGTTTATAATTACCCTCCACTTAAAAATCTGCAAATTATTTTTACAGCACACTAAACACACACTCCCAATACGTCTTTTTTATTGACTACAAATGCTGTAAAACTTGGGATAATAACTAAAAATCATTCTTATCAGGCAGAAAACAGGCAGAAAACATTACTGTCATCCTACATTATTTTATCAACTGAAGTTATTGAAGTTCCATGATTTTGTAGATTATAATATTTTATCAGTTATGCGGACGGTCCACCTCAATCCAGGGAATTGGATTATGGAATGGTTTGGAGAATGAAATTAAAAATGCCAAGTCATTTAAGAAAATTATCAAAACTAAATTGTTAAAAAATATATAGCGTAATGTGTATTGTAGAAAATTAGAACGAGTTTTTCCATTTTGTTCTGTTACTGGAAGATTATTATTGTTTGAACTGATTGTTTGAAAAAAGGGGCAGATATAACATTTTTTTCTTCTTTCTGCTACCTTTCATTTTTTATATTTTGTATGTATGGGGGAGCGGCATGGTCTCCAGTTTTTTTGCCAGTGTAGGCTCACAGGATTTCAGCACCCCCTCGCTCCTGGACAGCTCCGTCCAATCAGCTGCGCGCTTTCCTAACGCGTCATCCTTCCTCATCCTCCTTCCCTTCATCGCTGAAGCATGGCGGCGGACATGTCTGATGAAAGGCTGACTTTTATTCTTTCAGCCGCCTTTAAGTCACATTATATTTAGACACATTAATTTAAAAAAAGGAGAAATGACTGAGCACGCGGGGGCTGAAGAGATGAAAGGGTTTTGAAATGACGTGTGTCCGGTTCCTTTACAATGTCACACGACCTTAGCAGCTGGCCAGGCCTGCAGGGTTTATCCAACATGGCTCATAATGCTATATGAATATATGAATATTGACTTCACTTGCATGTGAGTAAATAAAATACATTAATAAACGCATCAGCTTGAGGATTCAGCCGCATCCATCCATGATGCACCTGATGAAACGAAGCCGGACATGGACACGGGTCGGATCATCCAGGAAGTTTAAAAGCATCACTGAAATATTGGGGCTCATTTTTTGTCACCACACGTGCCGTTTAAAAAAAAACACTGGTGCAAAATGAATCATCAAACGTAACGGTGCAATGATGCGCCACCATTAAATTCATTTATCCGGTTTTGGTGAAACAAAGAGGAACGCTGCGTTTGTGAGATGAAAAAGCCGGAGAAGCCGGCAGTGGGCCACACAATGAGCCTCACACACCCACAGAGAGGCAGGTGCTGCGCCCATAGCTGCAGCCGAGCGCAACACACACAAAAATACACCAACCAAATGAATGAAAAGCCGCCGAGGAGATGCGTCAAACTCACCTAAAATGATCCAGAGCGAGCCAGCGACCAACACGAACGTGAGCATGTCTGTCTCATTGGGTCAGGTGTTCCGTGTGTCAGGACTGCAGCATCGACTGCAGCGCGCAGGTCTCCGACAATCTGGGGAGATTAAAGGAGGGAGGAGGGGGGAGAGAGCCAGCTAGAGACAAGACAATGTATATATATCTGAGGCAGCTAGTGGGGGGGATCGGGGCAGGGAATGGAGGGGGTCCAGCAGTTCTCACTGGGAAGATTCTGTCGAAAATGATCAAGTCGAGTGGGAAAATAAATTATATAAATAAATAAAAAGCGCAAACGGGCGTCTTGAGCATCCTTCCGCTTGCGGGGTTTCTATGCGCAATGTCACACTGAGGCGTTTAAAGTCACCGTGGACTGCACGAGCATGCACACTTATTTATTCAACTTTCATTTATTTACACCAACTGACCCTGAAGCCACCGCAGTAATATTATAAAGCTGCTATAATTTGATTCCCTGTGTTTTTATTTCATGCAGATGTTGCGCAAAATGCAGATGTTTCATTTTTGCAAAATTTCCCCTAATATTGATTCATATAAAGATTTAATTAGGGGGGGTGATAAATCACGCCATCCTTCCAGCTGAGCACGCTGTCTGTGACATGGAGTACAGTATAGGTTTGCGTCACAGTCACGTGACGTATCAGACCACGCCCAGTGAACGAAAGTAACCTTGAGAAAGGCTGACTGACACAGATACACATGCAGGATATGAGGGAGAACATGACGAGGCACAGTCGGAAGAAGGCGGGAAATAAATTGACATTAAAATGGCAGAACTGACTGTTAAACTCTTTTATTTTACAAAATCCCTTAAAAAAAATACTGTTTTTTCCATTTGAAAACGAAATAATTTGACTGTAAACAGGTCACTGGTAACAAAAAAAAAAGCAGTAGCCTAATCTCTTCTTTGAGCAGTGCACCTCACTTTTTGTTATCCCTCTGCAAAAAAACAACCACATACATAGTTTAAAGAATGAGCCTGCACACAAACAGCTAAGCCCTTCATTCATGCACACTGACAGACAACCAGCCAACCAGACACACGAGAAGGATGGCCAATCAGGGTACGAACTGTAAATAGGCTTTTATCTCAATTAAGTTTGTAATTTTTAATCAAGTTACCTATATGCTTGCAGGGCACGAGCAGAGTGAATGCAGCGGCACACATTTGATTACATATTTGTTTATGCACAGGTATCCTCGGGTCACGACGGTCTCGAGTTACGACGTTTCGTGGTTACGTCACGCATCTCCATTAAAAAAATATATATATATACATATTTTGAAAAATCTTATTTTGAAGCCAATTTACGCAGTTTCCGGCAGTTTCTGGTTAGCTGCGGAGGCTACAGCTTGCCCTGTACTCTCTAAAAAAGCTGGTCCTCTGGACATTCAAAAAAACAAAACAAAACTTGTTGGAGCAAGCTGGACAGGCAGCCGGCTTTGGACGGACCGTGTCCGATCAGAGGTTGCTGCGCTCGGATACATGAGCTGGGAGCTGAACGGCGGTTTTACGTCATAAACGGAATGGAGAATACAGCGGAGGGACAGATGGACGAAGGAAAACGCTTCACCAGCATACCNACCAACCAAATGAATGAAAAGCCGCCGAGGAGATGCGTCAAACTCACCTAAAATGATCCAGAGCGAGCCAGCGACCAACACGAACGTGAGCATGTCTGTCTCATTGGGTCAGGTGTTCCGTGTGTCAGGACTGCAGCATCGACTGCAGCGCGCAGGTCTCCGACAATCTGGGGAGATTAAAGGAGGGAGGAGGGGGGAGAGAGCCAGCTAGAGACAAGACAATGTATATATATCTGAGGCAGCTAGTGCGACAATCTGGGGAGATTAAAGGAGGGAGGAGGGGGGAGAGAGCCAGCTAGAGACAAGACAATGTATATATATCTGAGGCAGCTAGTGGGGGGGATCGGGGCAGGGAATGGAGGGGGTCCAGCAGTTCTCACTGGGAAGATTCTGTCGAAAATGATCAAGTCGAGTGGGAAAATAAATTATATAAATAAATAAAAAGCGCAAACGGGCGTCTTGAGCATCCTTCCGCTTGCGGGGTTTCTATGCGCAATGTCACACTGAGGCGTTTAAAGTCACCGTGGACTGCACGAGCATGCACACTTATTTATTCAACTTTCATTTATTTACACCAACTGACCCTGAAGCCACCGCAGTAATATTATAAAGCTGCTATAATTTGATTCCCTGTGTTTTTATTTCATGCAGATGTTGCGCAAAATGCAGATGTTTCATTTTTGCAAAATTTCCCCTAATATTGATTCATATAAAGATTTAATTAGGGGGGGTGATAAATCACGCCATCCTTCCAGCTGAGCACGCTGTCTGTGACATGGAGTACAGTATAGGTTTGCGTCACAGTCACGTGACGTATCAGACCACGCCCAGTGAACGAAAGTAACCTTGAGAAAGGCTGACTGACACAGATACACATGCAGGATATGAGGGAGAACATGACGAGGCACAGTCGGAAGAAGGCGGGAAATAAATTGACATTAAAATGGCAGAACTGACTGTTAAACTCTTTTATTTTACAAAATCCCTTAAAAAAAATACTGTTTTTTCCATTTGAAAACGAAATAATTTGACTGTAAACAGGTCACTGGTAACAAAAAAAAAAGCAGTAGCCTAATCTCTTCTTTGAGCAGTGCACCTCACTTTTTGTTATCCCTCTGCAAAAAAACAACCACATACATAGTTTAAAGAATGAGCCTGCACACAAACAGCTAAGCCCTTCATTCATGCACACTGACAGACAACCAGCCAACCAGACACACGAGAAGGATGGCCAATCAGGGTACGAACTGTAAATAGGCTTTTATCTCAATTAAGTTTGTAATTTTTAATCAAGTTACCTATATGCTTGCAGGGCACGAGCAGAGTGAATGCAGCGGCACACATTTGATTACATATTTGTTTATGCACAGGTAGTCCTCGGGTCACGACGGTCTCGAGTTACGACGTTTCGTGGTTACGTCACGCATCTCCATTAAAAAAAAATATATATATACATATTTTGAAAAATCTTATTTTGAAGCCAATTTACGCAGTTTCCGGCAGTTTCTGGTTAGCTGCGGAGGCTACAGCTTGCCCTGTACTCTCTAAAAAAGCTGGTCCTCTGGACATTCAAAAAAACAAAACAAAACTTGTTGGAGCAAGCTGGACAGGCAGCCGGCTTTGGACGGACCGTGTCCGATCAGAGGTTGCTGCGCTCGGATACATGAGCTGGGAGCTGAACGGCGGTTTTACGTCATAAACGGAATGGAGAATACAGCGGAGGGACAGATGGACGAAGGAAAACGCTTCACCAGCATACCATAGGTTATTAACTCTTTTTTCCCTTCATTATGGCTCCTAAATGTATGTGTTTTTGATGATTATGTAGGGTACTGTGTTAGGATAGGCTAAGTGCTTGGTAAAATACAATACTGTACTGTACGTATAAGGTGCAGTTTGGACGTATGTTTCGAGTTACGTCGAAACTTGCTTTACAACGCCACGCAGGAATGGAACTCCGTCGTAAGTCGTGGACTACCTGTATTTTGCATGGGATCAAAGTACATTCAAGAAAATTAGGAGCATAAACATGACACAAATGAATTCTCAAACGTAATGTGTTATCATAAGGCAGAAATTACTGCACATAGGGGAAGTCAGGTTTAAATGTAGATACTAACTCTCCAAGAGTGGCGAGCTGCTGTCGTTCGAATAAAACTGAGCACATGATTACAACGACGGAGGTGAAATCTTTGGGTCTTATTATTGATGAGAAATTAACATGGAAACCTCACATAAACAATTTGAGAACAAAAATATCTAGATCGATAGCAGTTCTGTATAAAGTAAGAGAGTCTTTCACTGATAAAGCATTGTTTATGTTGTATAATGCAATAGTTGTTCCTTATTTGGTTTACTGTATTGAAGTCTGGGGTAAAGCATGTAAAACTATAACTAATCCTTTATGTTCATTTTACAGAAAAGAGCTGTATGAATTATTATGAAAAAAAACTATAGATATCCGTCGACTACTTTATTTTATCAACTGAAAATTCTGAAGTTTTTTTTATTTTTATTTTTATTTATTTTTTATTTATTTTTATTAAAGTTTATTCATTTTACATATTTAAGAAAAACAACATAAAAGATAATGGAAAAAAAAACCATTTCATAAATATGAGAAAAAAATCAAAATACATAAAATGAAAGGAGGCAGAAAGAAGAAAATTTTCTTATTTTGTCTGCCCGTTTTTTTCCAAATCAAAAAAAACAAAACAAACAATTTACAAACAAGCAATTCAAACAATTAACTACCAAAAACAACAGATCAATTTAGTAACATTACACACTCAGTAATCACAAATAGATTAGGATGCTTTACTTATAGCTTTAGTATTTTGCTAGCAGTCTAGACTTGATAATTTTTTTGAATTTCATCACAGAGTTGACATCTTTAACATCTTTTTCCAAAACATTCCACAATTCCACTCCCTTATTCGAAATAAAACGCCCCTTCAAACTAGACCTATACTGTATCTAGGTTTAACAAACATTTCAGTTCCTTTTAAGTTCTATGATTTGGTTAATTATAACATTTTGTTGCTTATGTATAAGGCACATAAAGGCATGTTGTCCGTTAATATTCAAACAAATTTTGGTTAAAAGAGAGAGTGTATATTTTCTTAAAGGAATTGAGATGTTTGTGAAGCCTTATTTTAGTACTAGTTTGATAGAACGATCCACAATAATTCAGGGAAGAGGATTGTGGAATGGTTTGGATGATAACGTTAAAAATGTCTGATCACTGTGTACATTTAAGAGACTGATAAAGAAGAGCTTCTTGAAAGAATATGGAAATCGTTAATATAAATCTACTTAAGTTGTTGTCTGACTTGATTCACGGTAGATGTTTGAGTTTTTATGTTTTTAATTTAGCTAGATTGTTATTGTCTTTGTGAATTACCTTTTAATTTTGTAAAAAAAAATT
Organism: Garcialebias charrua; assembly: GCA_038048925.1. Taxonomy (NCBI): domain Eukaryota; kingdom Metazoa; phylum Chordata; class Actinopteri; order Cyprinodontiformes; family Rivulidae; genus Garcialebias; species Garcialebias charrua. The sequence goes on from JBBPBX010030383.1 coordinate 25,179, forward strand.
GATTTACATTAGAATTAAGTAAAAAAGGGGCAGTTTTCATAAGACTAGTTCTTCTTCTGCCACCTTTCATTTTATTGTATTTACATTTTTTGATTGTATTGCATACATACATACATACATACATACATACATACATACATACATACATACATACATACATACATACATACATACATACATACATACATACATACATACATACATACATACATACATACATACATACATACATACATACATACATACATACATACATACATACATACATACATACATACATACATACATACATACATACATACATACATACATACATACATACATACATACATACATACATACATACATACATACATACATACATACATACATACATACATACATACATACATACATACATACATACATACATACATACATACATACATACATACATACATACATACATACATACATACATACATACATACATACATACATACATACATACATACATACATACATACATACATACATACATACATACATACATACATACATACATACATACATACATACATACATACATACATACATACATACATACATACATACATACATACATACATACATACATACATACATACATACATACATACATACATACATACATACATACATACATACATACATACATACATACATACATACATACATACATACATACATACATACATACATACATACATACATACATACATACATACATACATACATACATACATACATACATACATACATACATACATACATACATACATACATACATACATACATACATACATACATACATACATACATACATACATACATACATACATACATACATACATACATACATACATACATACATACATACATACATACATACGTATGAGAAGCTTTTAGTATGTTTTCAATATATTTGACTAATTCTGTACTCATCAACCATGACATTCTTTGTTTAGCAGGCCAATTTAAAGAGCTGAGCCATTCTAATGTGTAAACAGGTGTGTCCAGACTAAAGCAAACACTGATTTCAACAGGACGGACCGAGAATGAGTCTTGTTTGCGTTCAATTATGGAAGGAAGCTCACGAAATGCAACAAGTCTGAGAAAAACAATGAGGTAAAATTTCCAAGTCCACAAAGACAATTAGTAGAGGAAGAATTATTGTGCATTTGTTTTTGAAAAACTTATTTTAAGAATTCATTCTAAACTTTTCTAAACCACTTTACAGTATTATGTTCATTAAATGTTTAAGGTTTTAGTTTTAGAGTTGGTGTAAATTTTTATACTCTTATACCTTTATGCAAAAACTCAGGACAGTGTCACAGTTTTACTATTTTATGCTTATGTCTATTATTATATGTTTCAGTGTTTCAATGTTTAAATAGTTACTGTTGCACCGAGGGACTGAGAGAAACGAAATTTCAATTCTGTGTATGTCCTGTACATATTGCAGTTCTGACAATAAAGTTGACTTTGACTTTGACTTTTTTTTTTGCCAACACTAACTCTGTATTCATTTTTTTAATCCTGTTTTAATGGCATGGTTAATGTTTCCTCAGCCCGCTAACTGCAGGTTAATGTAAGATAGTGGCTCGCCTTATCTGGGCTGACAGCGCCGGTGCTAAACTCTGAAAAGTATAAAGTACTAGAACACCCAATAGGGTAAAGACTGTTAATCGTCCCAAGGCTGGACGGAGCGTAACTCTACAACTATTACTCTTGTTTGTCATGTGCCTTCTGCCTTTCAGTCCACCTCTGTGATCAAACTCCAAGTCAAAAATTCCCTCTTCTTCCTTGTATCTGTTATGAAAGGCCAAAAGGTGTAAAAACTGGTAATAAAGTGGCTATAATATATATTCTTTTTTTAATAAAAGCAGACTAAAATGAGCAGTAAAATAATATAATAGAATAATGTTAAAATTTCCAGTAAAAGTTTTAAGTGATTGTCTTCAGCAAGCTTAGTCGCAAAATGCTTTGAAAAACTGGTCATGACCCAAAAACATCCATCAACATCAACGAGGACCCTCACCAGTATGCATACCGTGAGAACCAATCAACAGAGGACGCCATCTCTTCTGTGGTCCACATTGCTCTCACCCACCTGGATCAGAAGGACTCATACATGCGCATGCTCTTTGTGGACTTCACATCTGCCTTCAACACCATGATCCCCCAAACTCTGATAGGACAAACTATCCACACTTGGACTAAGCCCCTCCATTTGTAACTGGGTACTAGACTTCTTAACAAACAGACCACAGTCAGTGAAGATCCACAACTTCTCCTCCTCCACCATAACCCTCAGCACTGGCTCTCCTCAAGGATGTGTGTTGAGCCCCCTTCTGTTCACTCTGCTCACATATGATTGTGCAGCTACCCATCCAGGTTGTCATATTGTAAAGTTTGCAGATGATACAGCGGTGGTGGGATGCATCACAAACAATGATGAGTCCAGCTACAGACAGGAGGTGGAACACCTGGAGAGCTGGTGCAAAGAGAATAACCTTCACATGAATGTGAAGAAGACAAAGGAGATGATTGTGGACTTCAGAAGGAACAAACACACCCACACCCCACTGAACATAAGTGGATCTGCAGTGGAAGTGGTCTCCAGCTACAAATACTTGGGTGTACACTTGAATGATAACCTCAGCTGGAGCAACAACACCACCAGCCTGATCAAGAAAGGTCATCAGAGACTCTACTTCCTCAGACGGCTGAGACGAGCTGGTCTGAGCAGCCCAGTTCTCACCTCGTTCTACAGGTGTGCAGTGGAGAGCATCCTGTGCTCCAGCATCAACGTGTGGCATGGAGGCTGCACAGTTGCAGAGAGGAAAGCTCTACAGAGAGTGGTGAAGGCTGCACAGAAGTCTGTTGGAGTCAGTCTCCCCACCATCACAGACATTTACACCTCCAGATGCAGGAAAAGAGCCACCTGCATCATGAAAGACCCCACTCACCCAGCACACTCACTCTTTGCCCCACTCCCCTCAGGACGGAGGTTGAGGAGCATCAAATGTAGAACCACTAGACTGAGGAACAGCTTCTACCCTGAGGCTGTTAGACTCATGAATAAATAAATAATAAGAATAATCACTGCAAAATATCACATCATGCTGATGCTGATCTGTTTTCTTGTTGCTGTGTTCATCTGTGACCATCTGCTCATACAGACTCATGTTCGTGCTGCTGTTTGTAATGATGTTTTTCTATTACATTAGGGCTTAGTGTATTTCTAGTTGATGTTTTTCTTAGTTATATCCTAGATGTTATTACTGTTTTTCTCTTACATTTTGTTGTTGGATGTAACTGGGACCCTGTGTACATAATCTTGTTTCATCACATGTACCACATGCGGTGCAAATGACAATAAAGATTCTCTGACTCTGACTTAAAAGTGTTTTTAAATATGCACTGATTGTGTTAGAGGATGTCTAATTCAAATGCATTTGAACCCATAAGACAGACAGAAAACTCTGACCATGCTGAGACTGGTGGGGGCGACACCGGACTCTGCAACACAACAACCAGCTCCTTCTCTCGGTTAGTAATTTAATACAGAAAGTCGTAAAATGAGTGGAAACGAGGTGAGAGCTGTTGTCACAGAGCAGCAGAGGAAGAAGGTAGAGCTTTATGTTTGTGATATTAGAATGCTGCTTTTTTTTCTTTTTTCGGCAAAGCGGAATTGATTGAAGTAAAATCACCTTTTTTTCCTGCTTCACAGATGAAAAATTAGGAGAACTGAAACTATTTTATATGTTAAAAACAAGGAGATCTTACATATTAGAATGGCACTAATAAAGGATTTTATTATTGTTCTATAACAATAACTGGGAGTGGTGGTGCAGAGGTTAGAGAATGTAGGCGATTGGAAGATCGCTGGTTCAACTCCCAATATCGTCAACATCAAAATGTTGGTGGGATAGGTGAAACACCCACACTCATTTGCCCCACTCTGGACCCTTGAGCAAGGCCTTTAACCCCCATCTGCTCCCTTGGGCATCCTAGACATCAGCTCTCTGCTCCACACAGAGGGCTGTGGTAGCTCGGTGGTTTGTGGTTGCGTCAGGAAGGTCATCCGATGTAAAAAATAAACGCAAAGTCTTCCTGCGACTTAGTTCAGTGTGGTGACCCCTGAGGAAGAGAGCGGCCAAAAGAAGAAAAATATATATTGTGCAATAACAAAGGGAAGTAATTAAACTTTTTGTCTAAATTTGACTGTAATCAATTTGTTTTATGTTAAAACTATTTTATATCATATTTTTCGGACAACAAGGTGCACCAGGCACATCAACGAACGCATGTGTACATAAGGTGCACCAGATTATAAGGTGTATTAAGCGAAACAAAACAGTCAGATAAGTCAAACTTTATTCATCTCATTCACAATAACCACATAAAATCAGTTCGAGGTCAGTAAACACAACCAGAGTTAATACATAAAGCTCACTGTCGATTTTTGAAAAAACTCAAGGGCTTCAAGTGCGCCTTATAGCCCGAAAAATAGGGTATTTTGAATTGCTTACAAAAAGGTGTAAACTACATGTATTTCTCTTTAAAGAGTGATTGTAGCATTTTAAATTCAAAGTTAAACACTTACTTTTATAGTTGTACTCATTATTTAAAAAAATAAATAATCTGATGCTTATCAGGTGAATGTTTCTGTTCATTGCCCGGAGACGGCTTCTGTTGTGACTTGGCGCTATATAAACACAGGTAGTCCTCGAAGATTCGTTCCTACGTTGTAAACCGATTTTCGACGTAAGTCGGAATATACGTACATACTGCACCATACACATGTACAGTACTGTATTACCAAGCACTTAACCTACCCTAACACAGTACCCTACATCAAAAAACACATACGTTTGAGAGCCATAATGAAGGGATAAAAGAGTTAATGGCCTACCAGGACGCTGTTGACGCGTTCTCCTCGGTCCATCTGTTGTACCTGTATTCCGTTTTCCGTTTATGACGTAAAACCGCGTTCACAGTACAGTATTCCTCCACCGCTGCACCACGTACAGTACAATATTTTCCGCCGCTCCACCGCATAAAGTACAATATTTTTCGCCACTGCTTTACGTTTACGACGTAAAACGGGTCCATCTGCCGTATTCCCCATTCCGCTTACTACGTAAAACCACATTCACAGTGCAGTGTATTCCTCCGCCGCTACGTTTACGACGTAAAACCGGTCCATCTGCCGTATTCCGCATTCCATTTACTACGTAAAACCGCATTCACAGTGCAGTGTATTCCTCTGCCGCTACGTTTACGACGTAAAACCGGTCCATTTGCCGTATTCCGCATTCCGTTTATGACGTAAAACCGCGTTCACAGTACAGTATTCCTCCGCCGCTGCACCACGTACAGTACAATATTTTCCGCCGCTCCACCGCATAAAGTACAATATTTTTCGCCACTGCTTTACGTTTACGACGTAAAACCGGTCCATCTGCCGTATTCCCCATTCCGCTTACTACGTAAAACCACATTCACAGTGCAGTGTATTCCTCCGCCGCTACGTTTACGACGTAAAACCAGTCCATCTGCCGTATTCCGCATTCCGTTTACTACGTAAAACCGCATTCACAGTGCAGTGTATTCCTCTGCCGCTACGTTTACGACGTAAAACCGGTCCATTTGCCGTATTCCGCATTCCGTTTACGACGTAAAACCGTGTTCACAGTACAGTGCAGTGTATTCCTCCGCCGCACGTCACGACGTTTATGACGCAAAACTGCGTAACTCAAAATAAGGCTTTTCATAGTACAGTAAATGGGAGATGCGTCGTAACCACAAAACGTCGTACCTCGAGACCGTCGTAACCCGAGGACTACCTGTAAACTGAATTGAACGGATGTTCTTTCTAATGCATGCAGTCTTACACGTTTTCCCATGTGCTAAAATGTTCCCCGTCTGCTGAACTTCATCTCTAAAGACAAAGGTAAATCTGTTTGCAGGGTCCCACCTGCACTGCAACACGGCTCATGAGGGCTTTGACTTGATCCAGTCGGTGTCGATGGGATGTCAAAGCAGATGGCCCAGTGGAGAGATTGGAATGCTCAAGCAGCTTTCCTCACGCCAAAGCCTCAAATTAATGTTTTATCCCTTCAGGTGGCCTAAATATTCAGATTAATTGACACTATATGTGCGTGGCATGCAACTAATTTTCACTGGAGTTTGTCAGCAGAGCTGAAACACTTTGGTTGAAAGTTAGAAATAACAACGCAGAAAACTCATGCTTTACCTCAATTATGTTATCTATAAAAGATGACATGCATGTTAGCTTTTGTTTGAAGCACATTTAAAAGAAATGCCATTTGGCCAATATTGTATTTTTTTAGAAAGAAAAATAAACAAAAAAACATAAAATGAAAGGAAGCAGAAGAAGAAAAATGTCTTATCATATCTGCTCCTTATCAAACAATCAATTCAAACTATCAATTCAAACATTAATATACTTATTGTAATACAAAAGTATACAGTCTCATCAAAAGTATATACAGTAGTCTAATCAAAATACATATTATAATTTGTTAAATTAGAATCAAATTAATTATAACTCTTCAACAAAATAGTTTAAATCATTTTCTTAAATATTTGTATGGACTTCGCATTTTTTACATTGTCCTAGACCATTCCAAAGATCAATTCCTCTTATTGTAGTAGACCTACCCTTCAAACTGGTTCTATACTGAGGTTTAACAAACATTTCTATTCCCTTTAATTATAGCAACTAATCCTTTTCACAAAATAAGTTTGAATGTTAGATGGTAGTGAGGAAGTATGAGCCTTATACATGAGTAAAAGAATATTATAATCAACCAAATCATAAAACTTAAGTGATTTCAATTGACAAAACAAAGTACCAGAAGGATGACAATAATGTTTCCTCATTATAATTCTTACAGCTCTTTTTTGCAAAATAAAAATAGGCTTAGTTGTTGTCCTACATGCTGTACCCCAAACATTTACACAATAAATTAAATGCGGAACTATAATTGTATTATAGAGCAAGTGCAAAGCATTATCATTCAACAAGTCCCTTACTCCATATAATACTGAATATGATGACTGAAGAGAGAAAAACAGAAACAAAACATAAATAAAATTATTGAAATATCAAAAGTTTGGCATTTCGATCAATGTTGCAAACGTTCAAATGGGAAATCTTATTATTGCAAGATGTAATGCTAAAACATGTGTAGCTACTAGCACATCAAATTTTAGCTTATAGCTGTTTTTAGTCTTTATTTATTTATTTTTTACTTAACTTTTGTTCTTTAGCAATGGGGCTGCAATGAACTGTGCTGACTCCAAACAACAATCAGTTATAGACATACTTCCAGTGATTACTTTCTGAAAGTTTAATTAAAATCTAGTGGTTCATGAGATATTTTGCTAACAGACAAACTGACCCCAACAGTTAACTTAAAAAGTTTAACATAAAGAATTTGTTTCATGAGGAGCTTTTAAGTTGTGAGAGATTCTCAGCTACAACAAAACACTTTTTTAGTACAAATGTAAAACTGACTAAACTTTGCAGCCATCTTGAATTGCGTTGGCTCTAAGAGTGAATCGTGTTTCATTTACAAATGTAAGATGTTCATCAATATCCGTCCCGTGATTCACAAAATGTTTCTTTAACTGTCAGACACCGTTGACTAGTATCAAATTTGTAAAGAAAAATCTTAATCAGCTGCATCGCTGCACAAAAATCACCTTGCAACCAGTTTGTGCTCAGAATACATGTTGTGGATGAGTCTCAGCTACTACCACAACAGATTTTAGATCAAAATTGGGTAAGTTAGCAATTTTTGGGATGTTAAGGTCATTTGGCAGTCATATTTAATTGGGTTAACAAAAAATAATAATCTAAACCCAATCATGACACGGAATCCTGGTCTGGATTAAGAAAGAAATTTGCTATGAAGACATGTGATTTCAGTTTAGGCTACTCTTATAAACTATTCATTTGTTTAGTGAAGGTAATAATAGACTTTGATAAAAAATAATAATAATGCATAAATAAATAAAAGCTTCTTATCCTCTCCTCTCTGCAGAGGCCTGCAGTTTTAGGAAAACGGGGATGATATTCCCCTCGGAATCCAAAACTCCTGCATTCACCGGGAAAGCCCGCACGCCTGCAGGTTGCCGGTTGAAAAACTCCGCTGGAAAAATCCCTGCGCTTCCCTCCCAGATGGAGCGCGCGCTTGGAAGCGCGCATCCACCGGGAAGCCCCGTGCAGGAGGCAAAATAAATGATGAGGCATTGGGGCTTCCCGAGCTCTTTGTGAGCTGATACAAAAAAAACAACAACTAATTTTCACCTCTTTTAAATCCATACACATCACGCGCGTGTTATAGTCACATGATAACGTGCTTGACAGCTCTGTGGCGTGTCTGCCCACGCAGGCCATGCCACTTCCACACAGCGGTTGCAGCAGCGAAGCCTGCTCCACACTCCCTCTAGCGGTCGCTTAAATTACTACACCATTTCTTGTAAATGCTCCACTTCTCACAGCCGCGGCTGTTTATACTGAAAGGGCTTGTCTCGTGCACGCGTTTGTCGTGTCACTTGGCCGTCGGATGAGCTGTGTACACCTTTTTCTCCTGCAAAGCACACATTTATAATATTACGTTCATAAAATATTACACAAATAGGACTATCACGTTTTGGTTTTCATAACCTGCTGAGGTTTCATATTTTGCAATTAGTAAACAAAACAAGCAACGTTGAAGCATTTTAATGCAGAGTTATGGACATTTGCAATCAAATTAAATCGGAATATGACAAGTCATATATGCTTTTATACTTCTGACTACGTGCAGCGACCTGATGTTGATAATATTAACTTCCTTCTTGCCTTCAACCGTGTGATTTCTCGGAAACGGGTCCACTGCTGCACAGAAAGGCTCAGAGCGCATGCGCGTACTGTAAAAAATAGTTGCATGGTAAATAACTATAACCATATCACTTCAGTTCAATTCACAACAGAAGTCGTCTCAGGGCACTGAACAGAAACATTCACACACATAACTATCAGTTAATAACAATATTTAGCACAGTTTAAGGTATTTTTTAAGGTGATGCAACTGTGTGCAAAAATGCATTTATGAATATGTGTTTTGTGCAAGTAATGTTATGTCTTTCACACATTACCACACAACACAAAGATTTTAACACTGGACTCTGTGTCATCATCAAAACGGGTTATTCACTCAACTCATGGTCATGTGCTCATTCAGTTTGCACTACTTCTTATATTTGCACTAATGTTTGTATTACATTACTGCCTATAGTCATACTACTGTTTACATTCACTGTTTACATTTATTACTACTGTTTACATTTACACTACTTTTTATATCTACACTACTGCTGATATATATATATTATTTTTTACTAGCCTTATTGCATATGCCACTTTACCTCTATACCAATATCAACTACCTCATACATATACTGTGTACATAAACTTCATATGCTGCTTTGTCACTCTATTACAAATGTCAATGCCAGAACTTTCATTTTATTTTATAGATATACTTTTTACACTTTTATACTACTATGCAAAAAACTCAGGACAGTATTACACTTTTTATTATTTCATTTTATGCTTATGTTTATTAAATGTTTAGTGTTTTAGTGTTGGTGTAACTTTTCATACTTTCATACTACTACTATGCAAAAACTACTATGCAAAAACTCAGGACAGTATTACACTTTTATTATTTCATTTTATGCTTATGTTTATTAAATGTTTAGTGTTTTAGTGTTGGTGTAACTTTTCATACTTTCATACTACTACTATGCAAAAACTACTATGCAAAAACTCAGGACAGTATTACACTTTTATTATTTCATTTTATGCTTATGTTTATTAAATGTTTCAGTGTTTTAGTGTTTAAATGTTTACTGTTGCACCGAGGGACAGAGAGAAATGCAATTTCAATCCTGTGTATGTCCTGTACATATTGCAGTTTTGACAATAAAGTTGACTTTGACTT
>JBBPBX010030384.1:12803-35222 GCA_038048925.1 Garcialebias charrua
CCCCCACCCCCCAAAAGATGTGAAGATGCCTTCTGAAAAGGAAAGACTTCAGTTTCCAGTTGGAGACACTATTTTTGCTTTGTTTAACAAATGCACACATTTTTACATTGTGTTCTGGGGCCTCATGTATCAACCGTGCGTGCGCACAAAAACCTTGCGTGCGTCACTATCCACGCAAAACCCCGTATGTATCAAAACTGAACTGAACGTGAATATGTGCGCATCCAAGTACATTTCCACGCCAGCTCCAGAGCATGCGTACGCACGTTTCTGTGGTTCTTGTTCCTTTGGCGACACTTACAGGTGATTCAGAGAAACTGAAGCCCCACAATCTGTGGTTGACTGAGCAGCTTGAAGACCTTTCTTTTCAACCGAGCATACTCTACTCCTCATGATTCTACTTTTGATCATAGCTGATACTGTTGTTGATTTTAATTGTTTATTAAATGTTTTATTGACATTTAATTCTGTTGCACCTTGTAGCACTTTGAGATTTTCATTAATGAAAAGTGCGTTATAAATTGAATTCATTATTATTATTATTATTATTATTATTATTATTATTATTATTATTATTATTAACTGTTCATGATGTGAAAATGATTAATATTCCCACCAAACACACGATTAACAAGTATTACATCCACATGACGCAGTTAAATAAAGGACGCGCAAAGTTGTGCCAAAAATAAATTTAACAGGAACGGATTCATTCAGCCTTACTGGAGGATATAATAAATAGTGTAACACGCAGAGCATTTATTTATAAACAGATATAATTTTCTGATCTAGGATATGGCTTATCAGCCGTTTTCAGAAATAATCATTTTTCAGTTTGGCACTGCTGCGCTCTGGAGCAACACAGGAGCCGTGCATCACACGTGCACATGCAGAAGCAGCGATCAAACTGTTCCCGAGCTTTCCTGAGGGAGCTGGCAGGTCGATCAGGGCAGTCCAGTCCACACAAAGCCGATTCATATCCAATGGAATGTCTCATCCATATGATTCCAAAGGCTGAGTGGTCGCGCTTTGGAGCGCGCGCGCACCCTCGCCGGTGTTACGGCAGCTGGAGGTGATTCATAATCTGCGTTTATTGTAGATTTCTCCAAAATGACACGTGAAAGTACACCATATACAAGCCCAAAACCAGAAAAGTTGGCACGTTGTGCAAATCGCAAATAAAAACAGAATACAATGACTTGCAAATCTTTTTCAACCCATATTCAACTGAATAGAATGCAAAGACAATATATTTAATGTTCGAACGGAGAAACTTTATTTTGTTTTGCAAATAACCATTAACTTAGAATTCAATGGCAGCAACACATTGCAAAAAAGTTGGCACAGGGACATATTTACCACTGTGTTACATCGCCTTTCCTTTTAACAACACTCAGTAAACGTTTGGGAACTGAGGAGACCAATTTTTGAAGCTTTTCAGGTGGAATTCTTCCCCATTCTTGCTTGATGTACAGCTTAAGTTGTTCAACAGTCCGGGGTCTCCGTTGTCGTATTTTACGTTTCATAATGCGCCACACATTTTCAATGGGGGACAGGTCTGGACTGCAGGCAGGCCAGGGGAGGACCCGCACTCTTTTGCTACGAAGCCACGCTGTTGTAACACGTGCAGAATGTGGCTTGGCATTGTCTTGCTGAAATAAGCTGGGGCGTCCATGAAAAAGACGTCGCTTGGATGGCAGCATATGTTGCTCCAAAACCTGTATGTACCTTTCAGCATTAATGGTGCCTTCACAGATGTGTAAGTTACCCATGCCTTGGGCACTAATGCACCCCCATACCATCACAGATGCTGGCTTTTGAACTTTGCGCCTATAACAGTCCTGATGGTTCTTTTCCTCTTTGGTCCGTAAGACACGACGTCCACAGTTTCCAAAGACAATTTGAAATGTGGACTCATCAGACCACAGAACACTTTTCCACTTTGCATCAGTCCATCTCAGATGAGCTCGGGCCCAGCAAAGCCGGCGGCGTTTCTGGATCTTGTTGATGAATGGCTTTTGCTTTGCATAGTAGAGCTTTAACTTGCACTTACAGATGTAGCGACGAACTGTAGTTACTGACAGTGGTTTTCTGAAGTATTCCTGAGCCCATGTGGTGATATCTTTTACACACTGATGTCGGTTTTTGATGCAGTACCGCCTGAGGGATCGAAGGTCACGGGCATTCAATGTTGGTTTTCGGCCTTGCCCCTTACGTGTAGTGATTTCTCCAGATTCTCTGAACCTTTTGATGATATTACGGACCGTAGATGGTGAAATTCCTAAATTCCTTGCAATAGCTCGTTGAGAAAAGTTGTTCTTGAACTGTTCGACAATTTGCCCACGCATTTGTTCACAGAGTGGTGACCCTCGCCCCATCCTTCTATGTGGATGACTGAGCATGTCAAGGAAGCTGCTTTTATACCCAATCATGGCACCCACTTGTTCCCAATTTGCATGTTCACCTGTGGGATATTCCAAATAAGTGTTTGATGAGCATTCCTCAAATTTCTCTGTCTTCTTTGTCACTTGTGCCAGCTTTTTTGAAACATGTTGCAGGCATCAAATTCCAAATGAGCTAATAATTGCAAAAAATAACAAAGTTTACCAGTTCGAACGTTAAGTATGTGGTCTTTGCAGTGTGTTCAATTGAATATAGGTTGAAAAAGATTTGCAAGTCATTGTATTCTGTTTTTATTTGCGATTTCCACAACGTGCCAACTTTTCTGGTTTTGGGCTTGTATAACTTGTAGGAGAGTAAAAGATTCACAGACAAACAGATTGCGCACAAAGGCTGTGGCGCGCGCAGCGTTTGGAGACTCCAACATCACGTCATGTCATGAAAACTCTCCACTGAGACGCACAGACCCGTTTCTTCATATCATCTATTAAATAAACAAAGATCTACCAAACATCTAAGTTCCTCTGTGTTTACAGTAATTATGGTAATAAACTCGTGCGCAAAGTTAATATTTTCACTCAGAATGAATGGATGAGCCAGTTGCGCACCAAAGCAGGGTGCGCGCACACACAAATACCGACACACAATCACTCGTTCTTTGCGTGATGTAGGGCTGGACGATATGGCCAAAATTTTTATCACGATATAGTTCTTAATTTCGGTCGATATCGATATAATTCGATATCGATATAAACAATATAAAAGCCTAAAAAAAACTATAAACTATACAAATAAATTGATGTTCACCTTGTATTTGTATTTAGCCTCCAAAAAGATGGAAATCACCATCAAATAAACATAAAATTCTCAACCCAATAATTCTGTCGGGTCATGGACAGTTTTTTATAGAAACGTTTCACCCTCCATCCAGTTTCCAGATGACCCAACTGAGAATTACAGGTATTGGATTTGGTACCTGGATTATTGAGCATGAACGTTCTCGGCATAAAATTCTCAACTGTGTCAATATTAATAGTTTTAACTTTAAACAAGAACTTTAAAATTTACAGCATTGAAATTCATAGTTAATTAAATAAAACTTTTGGGTATAGTTATTGATGAGAAGCTGACATGGAAATCTCATGGAAATTACTTAAGAATAAAAATAACAAAATCAATTACATTATTGTATAAAGTAAAATAGTTTTTGAATGACAAAGTTTTGAATATATTGTATAATGTAATGATTGTTCCATATTTAATCTGTTGTATTGAAGTTTGGGGAAAAGCATGCAAAACTATTACAAATCCTAATTTTATTTTACTAAAAAGAGCTGTAAGAATTATTATTAGGAAGTGCTATGGTCACCCAACAAATATATTATTTCATCAATTGAAATTATTAAAATGTTATGATTTGGTTAACATAGTATTTTACAAGTCATGTATAAAACTAAAAAAAATATTACCCCCAAATATTCAATTACACTTTGTTTAAAAAGTTATTAAACCCTGAAGGGAATGTAAATGTTTGTAAAATCTTCATTTAGAACTAGTGTGAAGGAGCTGAGTTTTAAATCAGGAAACAGGATTGTGTTGATTTGATATCATCATAAACATTTATAAAACTATTTATATGTTTTAAAAGATGATTAAATCAAAGTTGTTGGGAAGGTGTGATGCAGGTGAAGTGAAGGTTGTTGTTTGTAGTTATTTTGTATTTTTTAAACAAGGGGCAGATATTATAACACTATTTTCGTCTTTCTGCACCTTTTCATTCAGTGTTTTTCTTTCTTTTTATTCTGATGAATCTGTTTTATTTTCAATAAAAAAAAAACATGCAGCACTGCTGGGGCTGTTTGTTTACGTCGTAGTTTCAGGGAAACGTTGGCTCAAACTTTATTCTTCATCTTCTGACTCTCATCATATTCTATCGAGTGGAAACTCTTCAGATTAAACAAGTTAGAATAGATGTTTCCACCGCTAGTTAGAACGACTCTGTCACGTTTTGAAAAATAAACACAAACCGAGTAAGACTCGCTGCAGATGAGACCTGCAGTTTAACAAAACCGAACTACGTCCACACCGACGAATTAGTCTTTCCTCTCATCAGTGATGTCGTCTCTTTCTCTTCGCTTGTGAAACTTTGTTCAGTCACATTCTGACGGTCATGAGCACTCGTTTGACTCGTTTTGAAGCGAAAACTTAACGCGCTTTGGAGACTAGCTTAGCTTTTAGCCTGCTACCGCTAACGCCTGCTGCTGGACTGAGCGCTGCGTAACAACGACGTCATCACGCACGTTTTGTGTCACAGCTTTTTCTGTCCGGGCGGGTTGTTGAAGCAGCCGCTCCAACCCGAACAGAAAGAGAAAAACGTCAGAAAAAGTTGTAAAATCCTATCGAAATATCGAAAATATGCTTAAACTTCATATCATCGTTATTGAATAAAAGTATATCGCGATATTTATCGTTATTGAATTATCGTCCAGCACTAGCGTGATGAACACATTTTATTACTATTCTTACTTAGGATTATTTTCCTCACTCATATTATATTAAATTCATTATTTTCCTGAATCTAGAAATGATTTCTGATCGCGCAGGGATCAAACAAACATGTCCTTCACACATGCAGGAAGTAATTTGCATCTGTTTAACATATGTAAATGAAGGCGTGTCAGGGGAGGTGTCTCACGTGCGCTCAGTTCCACGTTAATTGTGATGTACAAAAGGAATGTGCGTGGATTCCGGTGTACGCACAGTTTGATACATCTGGATTTTTTTGTGCGTACACACTTTTCTGGATTTGACCGTACGTCACTTTTCAGTAGGAAATCCACGCAAGTCTTTGTACATGAGGCCCCTGGACTTTATGTTTACACTTTGAAATGCAAATGTGCACCTTTTCCTTTCAATTTTCAAAACTTGAAAGGGATTCATTTTAAACGCTGATGTTTTGTAAATTGTTTTTGAGCTGCACCTTAATTTTATATAAAAATATTGAAGTTCTCAAGACCTTGTTTTATGACTTTGTAAACACATATTTCAGAATACTTTAGAAAATATTTTTTAGCATATAAATAGTATTGTGCAAGTATTGTAAATATAAATAAAAGAAGGAGTTTGTGTTATGCCTGTGGTTAACACAAACTCATTTATTTTCTCCAACAAAAGACAAACGTAAAATAAATTGAACCAGGTGGGACGCGAACCCGCTTCCCCAGGTCAAGATAAAATTAGTTGCAGGCGATCGTCCTAACCACTCGGCCACGGACTCAAATTTGTTGTTTTAGGAGTCCACTTTTCCTATAAAGGATTCGCCCCACGTAACATCCAGCTACACGCAGGAGTTATAGAATATTAGTTATATTTTAAAATCCTGGCTAAGGAAAAGAGTTAGAGAATATTAGTTATATTTTAATGAAATTCAGCTTGCAATGAAAGGCGGAAATGCTCTGTATGGATGTGCGCTTCGTGTTATTTACGTTCTAACATTAGCTGATTTGTAATCAGTTAACAAAAATTAAACTCAGAAATTAAACTCAGAAAAACTAATTCAGCTAACAATTTTTTTAGGGGTTTCTGTAGTTAAATTTTAATGAAATTCAGCCCTCGCGCGGAGGTTGTTGTTAGAACGAGTCCAGCCCCTGCTGCAAACAACGAATCAAATGTGAGCAGTAAATGATGTCAAACTGGGCCGGGGAGTCCGGCCCGATCAGAACCACGGTGGAGATGGTTCCAAAACGAGGGCGGACCCGGGGCGGAAAAGGAAAATGTGAACACGCCGAACCCGGGTTAGAAGGCGGGGCGGGCCGGGCCATTGAGGGCCGTGCAATGCGAAAACGGCTTGTGTGTGTGCTCGTGTCTGGTTCTGTGTGTGTGTACGTGAGTGTGAGGCCTCTTCAGGCCTTCCTTCAGAGTAATATCACAGTTTGGTTTCAACAATAAAAGTCCTTTTTACTCCTGCATACTTTGACAGGCCCCTGAGTGATTCAGCTGAAAGCCCTTGTGCACCTTTTATTTGAACCTGCAGAGATTTTAACAGCTGATCTAAAGCAAATAGGCAGGTGTTCAATTGAACTGACCACTCATGCTGTGTTTGATGGTCTCCTCCATGATCCATCCATCCATTATCTTCTGCTTCCAGGTCGTTGGAGCATAAGCTTTACCAGGGCCATCATCCATCCATCCACCTATCATACATCCATTATCTTCTGCTTCCAGGTCGTGGGGGCAGCAGCTTTACCCGGGAGACACAGTGTAGGATGTGAAGGGTTTTTAACCGGTCACAACCTTAATTACTTATTCAAGACTAGTTCAAGTTCAGAATAGTAATTGTTTATTCATTCACGGATTATCTTCTTTGTGGGTTAAACAATATCTTGTGTGACCAGATGAGAGATAAGTGACATGAAACGTTATTATAGTTGACCCATCAAGGATATGCGGTCATTTATTTAACAGATCATTAAAATAACATAATACATGTACACTTTGATTTAGTTCTAATCAATTTCTTATAAATATTTGAGGAACAACAGATCAAGTAAAGAGATGGTAATTAACTTATATCTGAAGGCACTTTAGCTTAATGTTACTGGCAAAGATAAGAAATTAAAAAGAGGAGGAAGAGGGGAAGTTTGTTGTGACTCAGGTGAGTTTAACCAGGAATGGCAGCTCTTCCATGTGATTGCCAGCTAAACGCAGGTACGCTTTGGTAAACATCAAACAACTCGTTACCTTGCAAAGACGATCAGTCAAGGCTCCGGTAAGAGAGGGCTTCCAGCCTAGACGTAACAGGTCCTTGGGTTCGGTTATGTTCGTTTACCTTTTCAGCGTCTCCTATGTCTGCCTGATGGATTGAAGTAGCGGCAGTTCTGGTTGGATTCCAAAATAAAATATTCCTCAGAAGGAAATTTGTATTCAAAGGTTTTGGAACTTTGAAGCTCATTCGGATTTACAGCAAGCATGCTGTAGACCCTAACTGATGAACTAGGCCTTTGACTCATGGCCAATGTTCAACAGCTAAAGAAAGTCTCATCTCAACTTTCCAACCAAACTGAAGAGTTCAAGGAAGTCAGAGCTTTTAAAGAGAGCTTGACTTCCTGATACTCGCTACTTCCCGATTGGTTAGTTCAACCAGGAAGTAGGAGGAGATTAGTGGAGGTCAGGAGGAGGTTTGTGGAAAAGAGGGGAAAAATGTTAGAAGTGAATTAGAAAGTAGACACCAGCTTTATTCTGACCTGACCTTCGACTTAAATAGAGTATTTGATTATCAAAATATTGAACATAATAATGATAACACAATAACACAAGGTTATTCTTTGATTATTTGAATTAGAACAAAAATAAAGAGTCTCTTAGTGAGATAATTTGTGTCCTGGATTCAAATTAATGGGATAAACAGTGTCTTGACTTTTTCATGAAGGTTTTCCAAGAAAGAGGTGTCTCACTGAAAGTTTTCAGAGAAACAGGTGTACCACTACAACAGACATCAAGAGCCACCTCTTCGGCTCTTCTAGGAGGACCCCACAGCATTTGCAGACCAACTGACTAATTAATAAGTAATACTTTAATGTTTTTAAATTTAATGAAAGACAAACCTTTAACATTTAAGGACAAAATTTAAGCAAATTGTTTTCAAGTCTATAGCTTATTGTAAAAGCGGTTTCAAAGATCACAGTGTGATGTTTTGCAACTTTAACATGAACCTTGTGCATATCTAAATAATAAAAGTGAAGATTTTTTTAATACATCTTTATTAGGGCGGCCGTGGCGTAGTGTTAATGGCAGTCGTCCCCCGATCGGAAGGTTGGCGGTTCGAATCCCGGTTCCCCACACCATGTGTCGTTGTGTCCTTGGGCAAGACACTTAACCCCGAGTTGTTCCCGGTAGGTCTGGAAAGCACCTTGCATGGTAGTCTGCCGCTACCGGTGTATGAATGTGTATAGCATTCAATGTGTGTAGCGCTTTGAGATTTTCACTAATGAAAAGCGCATTATAAATTGAATTCATTATTATTATTATTGTAAAAACCTATACTTGGGTTTAAAGCAGGCAGGGAAGGCAAGAAGGTAGGATTATTAATCAGGTTTAAAAGTTACAGCTCATGAGGTACTCTATGAGAGCATGACATCTCTTCCACAACATTCTGTGGAAAAGCCTTTAGGGTGTTCTTCTAGTGGTGGTTAGTAAATAGCTTAAAGGAGCACTACCACCACCAGGTGGTAAGAAGAGTTGGATTCTGGACCCCGCCTACAGAACGGGTACAGAAGAGTAATGGAAACACAACCACACACGAGCTGACCCGAGCTAAACTGAACCGCATCATAACAGTGGAAAAGAGGCATATGTGTCTCTTTGAGAAAATAATAATAATAATAATAATAATCATTTCATTTTAAAGCGCCTTTCAGGACACCCAAAGACACTTAACAAACAAATACATTTCAAACATTATCAGTGACAAATTCAAATATAAAATACATACAGATTATAAAATACAAAATAATAAAAATACATTTAGTAAAGTTAATGATACGCTAGTCTAAAGAGATGTGTTTTCAGGGCTGTCTTGAACAGAGAAAGGGAGGTGGTGTTTCGAAGGTCTGGCGGTAGAGCGTTCCAGAGGTGAGGGGCAGAGCAGGTGAAGGCCCTGCTCCCCATGGTGGAGAGGCGGGCAGAGGGTACATGGAGATGTAGCGAAGAGGAGGATCTGAGAGAGCGTGATGGGATGGAGATTTGCAGGAGGTCAGATAGATAAGGAGGGGCGAGGTTGTGGATAGATATATCCCATTGCTTGATGGGTGCAGCTGGAGAGGACGCTGGCGTGATGTCGCCGCTTCTCCACGCTAAATAGTTATTTTACTGTTGCTATTTTTTAGACATTTATCTGGACTTATTTTGTTAAGTGGTTTTTTTTTATAAGGATTTTACGGACAGCTTAGTTAGCACTTCCTAACCGGAATTTGGGCTGTCAACCTCCTGTCAAACTCCAGCACGAACTTGCTTCAAGAACTACGTAGCTGCAATTATTGTTCCACTCACCTGCTGCCTGTCAACCTCCTGTGTCATCTGGACTGTCCTGGATCCTCTTCTGTGCTCCCCTTCAAAATATGCTCAACCAAGTTGCCTCTCACTGCTTCTTGGTTATTTCTTTCGGAGCCGTGGGTCTGCTGCTAGTGGCTAGCTCCGTGATAGCTTCCCCCGGCTTGGCTGGCGCGATGTTGACATACTCCGCTTGGCAGCTGCTTGGACTTAACAACTGCTCCATTCCTCCTTCTATTTCCACCATCAAACAACTGGGACTTCTGCGTAGACCTCACTACATCCACAGAAGCTCTCGAAAGAAAACCATCTATTTTAGGCACACAGGCTCTGACTCGATTGCTACTGTCTGGACTGTCACTATCAAACAAATCATGTCTAATTCACGATCACATTCTGGAGAAGAACTTGGACCTCATGTGTCTTACAGAAACTTGGCATCAACCAGATGTGTTCAGTTCTCTAAATGAGGCCTGTCCCTCTGGATACAGTTATCTGCAGAGAGCCCGCAGCACTGGCCGCGGTGGTGGTCTGGCTGTAATCTACCGCAATAATTTAAAATTGACACATCTGGCTTCTCAGGACTTTTCCTCTTTTGAAAGTTTGGCCTTCAACCTCAAAGCACCACTCCTGATGAAAGTTATATTGATTTATAGACCTCCCAAACCGCATGTTTCATTTAACTCAGAGATGCATGACCTCCTCACTTTTTTCTGCACCTCCCCTGTGAAAACAATTTTTCTTGGCGATTTAAATATCCACATGGACAATTCCTCTTCCCCTCTAGCAACAGATTTTCAGTCTCTTTTGGACTCTCTCAATCTCACCCAACATGTGGACGCCCCTACGCACAACAGGGGGCACACTCTGGATTTGGTGATTACAGAAACTGTACTCATCAATAACTTGTCTGTATATGACCTGGGTGTCTCGGACCACCGTGTCATCTCCTTGGAAGTGCCTTCAACTTCGCCTGCTTCAAACCCAAAACGACCTATCCAGTTCCAGGACTTTAAAAACATTTCCCCTGATGTTCTGTCCGATGATCTTCATGCCCTGGCCGTTGTCAATCATTCATCTGCAAATGACTCTGTGGATCACTACAACCGATCTCTCCAAGAGCTTCTGGACCTACATGCTCCCTTGAAGACAAGACTGGTGTCTTTCTCCCGTTCAGCCCCTTGGTACACTGATGAGCTGCGCAGGATGAAGGCAACTGGCCGTGCTATTGAGAGACGTGTAAAATCATCTGGTCTCTCTGTACATAAGCAGGCATACAAAGAACATCAGAAAGCGTACGCCTATTCTCTTAAAGAAGCACGCTCCAAATATTATTCCAACATCATCAACACCTGCCCTGGTAACTCTAAACAGCTCTTCTCCACAATAACTCATCTGCTTAATCCCATTAAACAAACTCCTGAGGAATCTGTTCAAAAATGCAACCTGTTCCTTTCATCATTTAAAAACAAAGTTGACACTATCAGATCTCAGCTCCACAACCTCCCTGATCTTCGTTTACCATCTACCCGTCTGCATCCTGGGTCCCTGAGCAGCTTTGATGAAGTTGTTCAGAGTGAGGTGGAGGCCATCATCAAGAAAATGAAGCCTTCATCCTGCGCCCTGGATCCCTTCCCCTCGTCTCTCATAAAATCCAATCACTCTGCAATTAGCCCATTGATCACACAAATAATAAATCAGTCTCTACAATCTGGTCATGTTCCACTGCCTCTAAAAACTGCCATCATTAAGCCTCTTCTGAAAAAATCTAATTTGGATCCCGACATTTTTTCTAATTACCGCCCAATTTCCCACCTCCCATTTCTGTCTAAAGTGCTGGAAAAAGCAGTTGCTGCTCAGCTGCAGGACCACCTACAACAACACTCTCTGTATGAGAAGTTCCAGTCTGGCTTCCGTGCAGCTCACAGTACTGAGACGGCATTGCTGAGAGTTACAAATGATGTCCTCATGGCTGCTGACACTGGTTCTCCCTCCATCCTTGTCCTCCTTGACCTCACTGCAGCTTTCGACACTGTGGACCATAGTATCCTCCTCCACCGTCTTCATGTGGAGGTCGGTCTCTGTGACACTGTCCTGGACTGGTTCAAATCTTTCCTCTCCGATAGGCTGGAATGTGTTAGTCTTGGCAATGCCACTTCCCAGACAGTCGGTGTCTCCTGTGGTGTCCCTCAAGGGTCAGTTCTGGGGCCCCTGCTGTTTTCCCTTTACATGCTACCTTTAGGTCAAATTATTAATCAGTTCAACATTTCTTTTCACTGCTATGCCGACGATACACAACTTTACATCAGGACTGGAGCATCCTCATCATCCCCATCTTCATCTTCACTCACTGCCCTCTCTACATGCCTGGAGGAAATAAGGGCATGGATGAATCAGAACTTTCTTCAATTAAACTGCTCTAAGACTGAGGCCATAATCAGAGCCATATATATAGAGAGTTCCGACACCCTTTGATCAAGCCAACAGGCGGTCAATCGTTCCAAACAACGGCTATGGAAACCTTGTGGAGCTGCGCCCTCTGGCGGCGACGGAGCGCTACTGCAGGCAGCTTCAGACTGTAACCAGAGCCATGGAACAAATCGCCCCCTCCATGACCCACGTGACTTCCGCATTCCATTCTTACAACGGAACTCTATGGGAGTGTCGCAACTCTCACTTTATATGGCTCTGGCCATAATGATTGGCACCCCTCACCAGATACAAACATCAACTTTAACAGCAATCTCCTTCTCTGGTCAAGACATCCCCCTCTCCACCTCTGTTACAAATCTTGGAATAAAAATGGACTCTCATCTTACATTTGAAAATCACATTAAGCATCTGTTTAAAACCTGCTTCTTCCATCTTCGAAACATCTCCAGACTTCGCCCATCTCTGACTTTTCCTGATGCTGAGAAACTCGTCCATGCCTTTGTCTCCTCCAGGCTCGACTACTGCAACTCCCTGTTTATTGGTATCCCTGGCAAAAACCTTCAGAAACTTCAATACATTCAAAACAGTGCAGCAAGGATTCTGTTGAGAGTTCGTAAATTTGAACATATTACACCCATTCTCCATAACCTCCATTGGCTTCCTGTCACCTACAGAATTCAGTACAAAACTGCTCTCATTACCCATCAATGCTTGCACGGCACTTCACCTGACTATCTAAAGGACATTCTTGCACCATATTCATCCACCCGGTCTCTACGATCACAGAACAGTAATTTCCTTCATATTCCTCGGACCAAATTGAGGACCATGGGAGACCGAGCATTCTGTGTGGCTGCCCCCCGCCTGTGGAACTCCCTCCCTGACGACCTGAGAGCTCCACAGTCACTGGTTGACTTTAAAAGCGGCATAAAGACTTTTCTTTTTAAGCAAGCCTATTCTGCCTCCACATGATTTTATCTTTGATCTTACCTGATATCATTATTGATTTTACTTGATTTTATCACTTGTTTTATTTTATTTATTTTTTAAGCAAGCCTAATCTGTATCCACATGATTTTATCTTTTGATCTTAGTCGATATTATTATTGATTTTATTTGATTTTATCACTTGTTTTATTTTGATCTTTGCTTTGTTACACTTTGTAGCACTTTGAGATTTTTATTAATGAAAAGTGCATTATAATTTGAATTCATTATTATTATTATTATTAGATTTTAACGTGAGAAGTAGAATTTTGAAGATGATGCGTGATTTAACCGAGAGCCAGTGGAGCTGTTGTAGGACAGGAGTGATGTGATTATAGTAGGAGGTTTGAGTGATGACACGGGCAGCTGAGTTCTGGACCATTTGTAACTTATGGAGAGATTTGTTGGGGAGGCCGTAGAGAAGGGAGTTGCAATAATCGATACGGGAAGTCACAAGACTGTGCACCAGGATGGCTGTGGAGCGGGGTGTGAGAGAAGGACGGAGACGGTTAATATTACGGAGGTGGAAATAGGCAGACCGAGTAATATTGTTGATGTGTGAAGTGAAGGAGAGAGTGGTGTCGAGGATGACACCGAGACTCTTGACCTGAGGGGAGGGGGATAGCAGAGAGTTGTTAAGGGGGACGAGAAGATGTTCTGATTTTGAAATAGAGTTTTTGGTACCAACAAGAATGATTTCTGTTTTGTTGCTGTTTAGTTGAAGGAAATTGTTAGAAAACCAGTGATTTAGCTCATTGAGACAGTCGGTGAGGATGGAGGGTGGGTGGGTGGAGTTAGGTTTTGATGACAAGTAGAGCTGTGTGTCATCAGCATAACAGTGGAAATGGACGCCGTATTTGCGGAAGATGTGACCTAGAGGAAGGAGGTAAATGATGAAGAGGAGGGGTCCGAGGACAGAGCCTTGGGGGACACCCGTGGAGACAGGGGAAGACTGGGAACGGAAGGATTTAAGCTGAATGAATTGAGTGCGGTCAGAGAGATAGGAGTTGAACCAGTCTAACGGGGTACCTGAGATGCCAATGGAGGTTAGTCTGTTGAGGAGGATAGAATGACAGATGGTGTCGAAGGCAGAGCTTAAATCAAGAAGAATGAGGATGGACAGAAGACCAGAGTCAGCAGCAAGAAGGTTGTTAGTAATTTTTACTAGAGCTGTTTCAGTGCTATGGTGGGGGCGAAAACCAGATTGAAACTCTTCATAAATGTTATTATTGGACAGGTGAGAGTGAAGTTGACTAGCAACAGTTTTTTCAAGAATCTTGGAGATGAAGGGCAGATTGGAGATCGGACAAAGATTACTGAAGTTGGTGAAGTCAAGACCTGGCTTCTTGATGATGGGGTTGATGCAGCAGATTTGTAGGCTGTGGGAACAATGCCAGAGGTTAGGGAGGAGTGGATGATATTAGTGATGATAGGGAGCAGAGACGGGAGGACAGGATTTGACAAGAAATGTGGGAAATGGGTCAAGTTGACAGGAGGACTTGGACTTGCTGATAATGTCAGCAATGTCATCAGCTGAGGGGAGGGAGAAGACAGAGAAAGGGAGGGAGGGAGAGAGGGGGGAGTTCAACAAGGATGCTGGGGGCAGTATTTGGTCCAAGGTGTTTATGAATTGAAATAATCTTTTCATTGAAATATGACATCAGGGAGTTGCAAAATTCTGTGGAAACCATGTGAGAGTGTAGAGAGTTAGGAGATGAGACAGAACGGTGAAGGAGAGAGAACAATGTCTTTGAATTGCCAACACTGGAACTGATGATGTCAGAGAAGTAGCTGGATTTGGCTTGAGAAATACTGTTCTTGTAGTGGATGATGTGGTTTGCATAAAGTTCCTTGTGAATTGTGAGACCGGATTTTTTATAGAGACGCTCTAGCCGCCAACCTTTTGTTTTCAAGGAACGGAGTGCTGGAGTGAACCAGGGTGCAGAGTTGGAGAAGGAAACAGTCAGAGTTTTCAAAGGAGCAACAGAGTTAAGGATGTTGGTGAGGCTGGTGTTGTATAATGTGACAAGATCATCTGGGTTGGAGGAGCTGAAACTGGAGAGGGTATTATTAATATGAGATAAAAGAGTGTCATGGTTGATATTCTTGCTATTACGGAAGGAAATAGTGCGTTGAGGTTTCTCAGAGGAAAAGTTAAGTTTGACATTGAATGAAATCATCAGGTGATCAGTAAATGGAAGTTCATCAGAAGAACAGTTAAGAGGAGAAAGTCCCGAGCAGCAGAGTAAATCCAAAGTGTGGCCCATCTTGTGTGTTGGAAAGTTGATGAGTTGTTGAAAGCCACAGCTGTCCAGGCAGGATGTGAAGTCTCTGGTGAGGGGGTGAGGGGGCACTTTGAGATCTGTTTGATGTAAAGTGCATTATAAATGGAAGTTATTATTATTATTGTTTTCTTCATCCATATGTAAGTTGAAATCGCCCAGCAGGATAATGTTGGGTGAAAGAGCTGTTAGATGGGCCATTAGAGCAGCAAACTCATTCATGAAGGAGTTGTTTACTTTTGGCGGGCGGTAGATAATTGCCACAACGGTGGGGGTCAGGCCAGAGAGCAGACACACTAGCCCCTTTCATAAGTCAAACCCGTGCTATTCCTGCACAGACTAGTCCGGCTTTAACCCTCCCCAGGCCATTCATAAGACAACAGGTGAATCTGGGTAGGTCCTACTCACAGAAACGTGTTCATATATGAAGCTGCAACGCGGCTCCAAAAAAGACGTGGAGCAGAAGCTGAACTGGACCGCAACGTATTTATTGTGGGACACACACATCCCTCCAGGCCGCGCGCAGCACACACACCTCCCTCCAGCCCGCACGTAGCGCACACACCTCCCTCCAGGCCGCGCATAGCACACACACATAGGTCTCCCTCCAGGCCGCGCATAGCACACACACATAGGTCTCCCTCCAGGCCGCGCGTAGCGCACACACCTCCCTCCAGGCCGCGCGCAGCACACACACCTCCCTCCAGCCCGGGCGCACTGTGTGTGTGTGTGTGAGTTTGATTAGGTTCTATTTGGGGTCTCACACCTCCCTCCAGGCCGCGCATAGCACACACACATAGGTCTCCCTCCAGGCCGCGCATAGCACACACACATAGGTCTCCTTCCAGGCCGCGCGCAGCGCACACACCTCCCTCCAGGCCGCGCGCAGCACACACACCTCCCTCCAGTCCGGGCGCACTGTGTGTGTGTATGTGAGTTTGATTAGGTTCTATTTGGGGTCTACGACCCCAAATAGAGTAAGTAAAAATAAACACAGTGCCCCTGCGAGAGAGTGGGGGAAAAAAAAGCTAAACTAACTTATACAGTCGTTTCGTGTCATTTTTAATATTCCCTTGTTAATAAATCTGCCAGTTAATTAATCCTGCAGTCGCACACTGATGTCATCTGTATTCTGAGCGCGGATCGCGCGTCTTGCATTCAGAAGTGGGTCTGCCCGGCTCGGATCCGGGGCTGACACTATGAACTGTGGCGGGTCAAGGGCGGATCAAAGGCGAGTTAAATTAACTCGGCAATGCGCATTCGTGTTTTTTATGAATGCTCGTTAGAGGCTTGAACACGCATCAGAGCCGTATAGAGACGTTTTATGAAAGGGGCTACAGTGTGTTCGAAAGAGGAGGAGGGAGGTGTGTGAACGGGAGTGACCTTCCAATTTCTTGCGGTGAATTATCGCAAGACCTCATCCACGACGTCCCGAGTCGCGGGCCTTGGCAATGTAAACAAACCCCGGTGGTGTAGACTCATTCAGATGAAAAAAGTCATTTTGTTGTTGCCACGTTTCTGTTAAACAGATGAAATCCAATTTTTGGTCATATATTAGATCGTGATTAAGCTGACCTTTGCCCGTGAGGGAGTGAACGTTCAGAAGTCCAAACTTTACGGAGGAGGCGGAGGTAGTGACTGGAGCGTTAGCCGACTGAGCTAGGCTGGCTAACATGCTGCTACTGTTAGTGGCCAGAGCATTGCGGCTTTAACAATGGCGAGAGTCAGACCAGATGGAGGTTATGGGATTAGCCTTGTCAGTGTTGAGTCGACGGCGCGAGCCCCGGTGGATATATCTCCGACGAGGATTGAAGGCAATTTCCTGAAGAGGGAGTACAGGCAGGACGGCCGGTAGGAAACGAAGACGAAGGAGCTCAACGGCTGAGTAATGGAGAAGGCCAGACGCTGGGTGGTAGTGGATGATCAGCAGGAGAATCCAAACGAGAGCAGGTAGCAGGTAAATCAAAGTAAAATCCATGTTTGATAATGAGTAGAAATGCCCAGGCAAGGATCGGTGAAAAAACAGCAGAAAGTACTGAATAAAACAAAAACAAGAAAAAAAAGTATGCCGAGCAGCGGCAGCCAGGTGCGCCAGCATTCACTCACCGGAAGTCAGAAAAGACAGTTGATTAGCAGAGAGATTTAATTATCATAGTCAGAATGGAAACAGGGGTGGTCAGGATGTAGACTCATCCTGACTTGAGAGATTAACACATACAAAAGAAGTGGGTAGGAGACACAGTGTCTCTGAGGACGTTCTGTGTCTTTGAGGGACACTTTTGTCTCTGATTTGGATGGACGCTACATCATTTAAAAAATAAAACTACAGTATAAGGCTAGTTTCATTAAAACTAGGGATGCACCGATCCACTTTTTTTTAAAACTTTTGATCAGATCACAATACCTAAATCTGGATGTCGACCGACACCGATACTATTCCGATAAAATCATAATTATTGATTTTATATGAGGCTGTAATAATCTCCTCTCTACAGGCAAGTACTATTTGTACAAACTTAAGCATGCATGTCCAAAAACATAACTTGAGGTAAATTTTAATGTTGGATAAGTTTCAATGTTAGAATTAAATACTGCTAACACAAAGCATGTTTTTATTCTTAGCTTTAAAGTCAGAGTCAGTCAGTCATAGAGTTTTACTGTCATACACACCACATGTGGTACATGGGGTGGAATGAGACTTTCTACACAGAAGATCAACATCATCAGGTCAGGACGCTACGGTCTACACTCATCTCCAGGCCAGCAGCCACTCTTTCAGGGATGAAGATGTTCACATCCTTGATAAGAGGAACAATGGTTTGAGAGAGGAGTAAAGGAGGCCATCTTTGTGAAAAGAAACCGTCCATCATTAAACAGGGGTGGAGGCCTCCGGGCTCAACTGT
The DNA here is from genome assembly GCA_038048925.1 of Garcialebias charrua. Lineage (NCBI taxonomy): Eukaryota > Metazoa > Chordata > Actinopteri > Cyprinodontiformes > Rivulidae > Garcialebias > Garcialebias charrua. Next base: position 30,856 of record JBBPBX010030384.1, read on the forward strand.
CCCCCTCTTACAATGCTGTTATTGCTAGTACTGTATCACTCAGCCCTCTGTGAATAGCAAACAACCATCAGGGTGCTAACAATCCATCGTCAGGCTGACGGTCCTCCATGATCATGTAAGCATCTGGATTCGGCTGTCATCAGCCAACTGGTTGATCCACTGTGAGAGGGTGCTATTCATAAGACTGAGCTGAATACAGCTTCTCAGACTGAGGAAGTCTTTCGGACGAAAGACGAAACGTTTCTACAGTTGTTGTTTTGTTTTTTTTGCTTTGTTTTGTTTTTTGAATGTCCAGAGGACCAGACTTAGCTTTTTTAGAATTTGATTTGTTGGTTGGTTCTCTCCACATATTGCACAACCACTGAACCAGTAGGCATGTAACGGTTGTAATGGGTTTACCGAACCGTTTCGGTACGTCACGTTCGGTTCGGTCCACCTGCGTACCGTTTCGGTTATTTTTTCCACTCATTGAACGTTAATATATGCACCGCGGAACAAAATTTCCTGGCCGCGTTTCCGCACGGAGCTATTATCGCGAAGCACGCGCAGCTCGCGCTGCCTTTAGCCGTTAGCTTCTCACTGCGGTCTCCTGTTTGGGACTGTTTCTTGTTAAAAGACGAGCGGCGCGCACATTCAGCGCTGTGTGTGTGGACTGTTGTTTCATGAAGAGACTGGCTCTCTCTCTCTTGGCACGTCTCACGTGAACGCGCTTGAAACGACGTCATCGGAATGTGAACACCGCAGTGAAGAACGAGCAGCTTGCCGCTAACAACAGCTGCACGCCTGCATTTAAACTACTTTTGTCAGGTAAATCATATCAGTCCAGAGCAATAACACCATCTGTAAGTTTTTAAATATCTGAGTCGAAGTCTGAGTGTTGTTATTATGCGCAAGCTTTAAAGTTATTGATCCTCACTACGAACACTCATCACTCAAAAAGTGCAGAACTTTATGAAAAAACAAAAACTGAGGTTTGGTCTCAAGCTGGAGTAGACGTGTTTGAGGAAGCTCCAACTCAACTTCACTATTTTTCACCCTAAACACTTAATAGTCTCAGGTAGATTGACTCGCAGAGTAAAAGACTGCTCTTTAAGAAAGATGACGACACAAAGGAATACTAAAAAAGATAAAGGCTCCGGGGATGACATCTTAGACGACCAAACGAAGCTAGCAAGTGCTGGAGAAGCTAGCATTAGCCCTTCGAACCCTTCGACAACAAACGAAGACGTCCTGGCGGCTATTAACAAGCTGAGTGGCGCGGTCGACGTGAGATTTATTGAGCTCAACAGCTCAATATCTAACCTCAGGGCAGCAATATCTGATATTTCTGTCCGCGTGGCATCCACTGAAGCCATAGCCGAATCACAAGGCGGACGGATTTCAGAGTTGGAGAAGAAGTATGTTAGCCTAGCCGCTCAATGCTCTCAGCAGCAGGCTAGGCTGGAAGATCTGGAGGCGCGCTCACGTCGACAGAATATTCGAATTGTGGGTATACCGGAGAAAGCGGAGAACGGCAAACCGCTGGATTTCGTCATCAAACTCCTATCACAGCTGCTGGGAGAAGACAACTTTACCCGGCCAATTGAAGTGGATCGGGCGCATCGGAGTCTGACGCAGGCGAAGGATGGAAAGACGAGGGCCTTCATCGTGAAGCTGCACTATTTCCAGGAGAAAGAGCGAGTACTACGGCTGGCGAGGGAAAAGGGCCCTCTTCAATATGACGGGCGCCCGGTGTTCATCTTCCCTGACCTCACCTCGACGGTGATGAAGAAGCGTCAGATGTTTCAGGTCATCAGGGAGAAATGCAAATCCAAAGGGATTCGGTATGGCTTTCGGTATCCTGCTAAGTTTGTGGTCACCGTGAACAGTAACACCGCTGTGTTCGACACTCCAGAAGATGCGGACAATTTTCTGAGACGTGAGGTAACGGCTTGGGACTGAACTGAACAGGTTGGACAATATTTTTTTCATTATATCTGAACATGAGTAATGTGAAGAGTAATTAATAGCTTAAATTACTGGGTGAAATCACTATATTCAGCTACTTTAATGCTGCTTATTGTGTTGAGTTGGCGGTCTTGGTTGGGAAGATGGGAAGCTATGTTACTAGTTCAGCCCTTAGTGGACTGATAGGTCTGGCTTTACGTTGGGGGATTGGAGACTTTGCTCCTGGCAGGGTTCAGTTAGGTTGGGGGTGGGGTGGGATTAGACATTTGAGTGGGAGGGGAGTTTTTTGCACATTGGTTTATTTCATATATTTTGGAGATAAGTTCACAGTCATACAACTACAAGTTAATAAATTATACACAATCAAATGTTAGCAGGCCCATATAAACACCACAAGGGCGGGGTTAATTTTATCAGTTGGAATGTTCGAGGGATAAATAGTCCTCTGAAGAGAGGCAAAGTGTATGCGCACCTCCGTGCTTTGAAAGCTGACATTTGTTTTCTTCAGGAAACTCACATTAAGAAAACAGCAGCTAAGGTCCTCAACCCCTCATGGGCTTCTCATATATACCAGTCGAACTTTAGCACAAAAACTAGGGGGGTTGCAATACTGGTAAAGAAAAACATACCATTCACCCATAATCAGATAATTTCGGATCCTAGAGGAAGATATGTGATCGTAAATGGGCTGCTAAACTCAACACCAGTTACATTAATAAATGTATATGGGCCCAATTTTGACGACCCCATTTTTTTTCGGGACCTTTTTAATGCAGTACCGGATTTTATCAGTTCTAATATGATCATTGGAGGGGACTTCAATTTAACCTTAGATCCAGTCTTAGATAGACAACGCCCTCGATCTGTTATATCTAAAAGCGGAGAGACTCTCAAAAACTTGCTGAATTCCCACAATCTGGTAGACATCTGGAGACTGCTAAATCCTAGCGGAAGAGATTATTCTTTCTTTTCTGCAGTTCATAAATCCTATTCTAGGATTGATTACTTCCTGTTGGACGCTAGACTGTTGTCATCAGTATCAGGATGTAAATATCATAATATTCACATATCAGATCATGCACCAATATGTTTGAATCTTAAATTAGATGGCGTGAAGGGTAGAAACAACTGGCGCCTAAACAATACTTTGCTAAAGGATGAGGAATTTTGCTCCTACATCTCAAATGAAATCAAATTGTATTTGAGTTCTAATGATACTGGTGATGTAGATGACTCAACACTTTGGGAAGCTATGAAGGCGGTCCTCAGGGGAAGTATTGTATCATACGAAGCGGCGAAGAACAAGGAGTCTAAGTTGAGGTTGAAAGAATTAGACGACCTGTTGACTAGTTTGGATGCCTCATATAAAGTGCAACAGAGTTCAGAGATGTTAAAGAGAATAACAGCCTTGCGTTATGAATACAACTCCATTTTATCAAGAGATGTATCTAAATTGTTGACACAAGTTAAACAAAGATGGTTCGAGCTGGGCGACAAGCCACATAAACTACTAGCTCGGCAGCTTAAACAGTTGCAGGCATCGAGAGCAATACACCGAATCAAGCTCGAAGACGGGACTCTTCTCACAGACCCAGATAAAATTAATGACAGCTTTAAAGACTTTTACGCTAAAGTTTATCAATCGCAGGGAAAATTGGACGTTGAAAAAATGGAGAGGTTTTTTGGAGGCCTAAATCTGCCAGGTCTGGCGACGGACTCAGCGGAAGTGCTGGAGACTCCTATAACTCTACGTGAGATTGAGTCTGTCATTTCTGCTTTTCCTAATAATAAAGCACCAGGTCCTGACGGGTTCAGCATGGAGTTTTTCAAAACGTTCAGCTCCGCACTGTCGCCTCTACTTCTGCGTTTGTTAAATCACTCTAGGCAAATAACTAAACTTCCTCCCACGTTATACAATGCCAATATTTCACTCATCCTGAAACCAGGCCGAGACCCGGGATCCATATCATCCTATCGCCCAATTTCCTTGTTACCCGTAGAAACCAAAATTCTTGGGAAAATCCTTGCCAACAGGCTCAGAACACATATAGGTTCAATCATACACCAGGATCAGACTGGCTTTATGCCGGGTAGACACATGTTTTTTAACCTACGACGCCTTTTCAATATATTATACTCGGACCAGACAGACAAGGCCTTAATTATGTCATTAGATGCACAGCGAGCATTTGATCAAGTTGAATGGCCGTATATGATGTATGTCCTCAACAAGTTTGGTTTCGGGCCTCAGTTTGTAAAATGGATTGAAATAATTTACTCACAACCAATGGCTTCTGTTATTACTAACCAAAATATTTCTAGTCCTTTTGCTATTCACAGAGGGACTCGCCAGGGCTGCCCGCTCTCTCCGTTTCTTTTTGCAATTGCTATTGAACCCCTGGCTGCCAGCATTAGGCAAG
>JBBPBX010030385.1:0-20130 GCA_038048925.1 Garcialebias charrua
CTAGGTCAATCACACCACCAATGGCTCGTAGAAAGTCCAACCCAAGGATGCATGTGTCCTGCACATCTGCCACCCAGGCAGCATAAGGCACAGCGAGATCTCCCACCTTAAACTGGAACACTCCCCTCCCTCTTATGGGGGCCAGGTCACCAGTTACTGTCTTAAGCTGCACATCAGTTGCCTGCACAGTAGCTCCAGTAGGGATGATGTCAGGTCGAACAAGTGTTGCGTTGGATCCTGTGTCCAGGAGTGCTGTACAAGGCACCCCGGCGACCACCACTGGAATGTGACAAAAGTTGCCCACTTGTGTCCAGCCCACAGCAATGATGGTGCCTGGTGGAGATGGTGCTAGGCTGGGGGTGTTGGTCTCACAGGCCCGTGTACTCCCACCTACACGGGCCCTTGGGCGTTTCCCGGCACGGCTGCAAACCTGGGACACTGCCTGATGAGGTGGCCCGTTTGCCCACAGCCCCAGCAGCTCTGCGGTCGACGGCGTGGGTCCACTTGGGGAGCAGATGACTGAAGAGCAGCGGTCTGCGTCGTACTGAGTGGTCCCCTTGTCCTCCCCAGCTGCTCGACCGGAGCTGACAGTACTCTCACTATTGGTGCGTCCTCAGCTCCACCAATGGATCCTGTCAGCATCTCCCTCTCCAGCGCTAACTCTAGAGCTGCTCCAAGCGTTTCTGGACGTGCCAGCTGAGTCTGTATTCGGAGCTCTTTGGGACTGAGAGCCTGCAGGAACTGATCACGAGCTAGTTCTGCCTGCACTGCAGGTGGCATGTTGTCATAAGCCCTCCTGCAGAGACACTCAATGTCATGGGCCAGGATACGAAGAGGCTCTGCAGGCTGTCTGCGTCTATTGTGAAACTCTGATCGCAGCAGCACAGGCTGGTTATACTGTCCAAATCGTCTCTGTAGTGTCCCAACCAGAGCAGCATAGTCTCTCCTCTCCTCCTTGCTCAGCAGCAGTAAACAGGCAGCTGCATCCTCACACAGGCACAAAGCTAGTTGCAGTGCTTTATTCTCCTCATCCCAGCCAGCAGCTGCAGCTAACAGTTCAAACTGAGCAATAAACACCTCCCATGGCGTCTTTCCATTGAACTTTGGCGTTTTTATGTTTGCCGCTACTTCTCGCCACTGGGCGCCGCCATCTTTGTTTACGTCACGTGATGGTGCGTCACGAAGATTAGATTCTATTCCGCTGAAACCGCGGTCATGGCGGGGAAAGTTCTCGTATCTAGCCAAACCTGGTGAGAATCCAGCCTCAGCAGACATTTGCAGCGCCGTGTCTCTCACTCTGTGAGCAGTCGAATGCAGCCGGGCTTCCATCTCCAGCTCCTCCCGTTTAATCTTGTCCGCGAACATGTCTCCACCTGCAGTTTGCTCCGCCGCGCGCTTCAGAGGCAGCTCGTAGTTTCACTTCTGACACCAGTGTAACGTTGTCGCGGTCACTCAAGCACCAGACGTTCTGCTTCAGCCAACACTTTATTAAAGAGCACAAATAACAGGCCAGTAAACTCAGAGTCACTGTTTGGCCGTGACCCACGCCATAACTCCTCAGCTTCACAACAGGTGCTTCCAGCCTCTCCACAGAACCGCCAAAACTCCCTCAAGCCCCACCCCATCTTATTTCCCAACAACCCTTGCGTCATAAACAGGACATGTCAAACATTAGAACCAGTAACAGAGCAAGAACCATTAACACTTAACATGACTCTTCAAGGATCATTACAATATATATATATATATATATATAATATAGAAATATATAAATAGCGGATTAGATTAGCTTCCCCTAATTTTCATAAGACATTTGTGCTTTTGAAATTGTGGACCTAAAAAAATTAATAAGCGTTTTAGAAATTGTGGAACTAATTTTTTAATTAGCGGTGCCCAACTTTGTCTGCATCCGTATTTATTTGAGCGTTACCGTTCAGGGAGCAAAAGGGGATCCGAGGGGGACAGCTTTGTTTTGTCCATTCTTGACGAAGTTTCATCTGTTGGGAAAGTGAAAAGGCTCACTTGTTCACTGGCGATATTAGAACATCCAAATGCGACACAACGTACTGGCATTTTTCAAGTAATACAAAAAAAAGGCAATCTTGAACACAATGAAACTGCGTTGTATTAGCACCCGCAGGCTAAACTTCTAGTCCCTACGTCACATGACGTAGGGGAATTCTCCCAGCACATCTCTGCTGCTCCATCACCCCATCCACTCAAAGTCAGTTCACTGATACCTTTAAGAGCACTGACTTATGCTCTGCTGTCAGCCTGGACCTATCTCTACATCCTGAGGAATTCATCACCTCCTTCCATCACACCTGCACAACGATCTTGGACTCCATCGCTCCTCTCAAACAGGCTTCTTCAAAGATCAAACCACCTCCATTGCTCAACGAAACAACGTAGGCTCTTCGACAACGCTGCAGGAAGGCAGAGCGCAAATGGAGGCGGGACCGGCTTTATGTATCCCAGGGAATACTGAGAGACTGTCTCTGTGATTATCAAATTGCTGTTAAGCAGGCCAAGTCATAGTACCTCTCCAATTTAATCTCCACCAGCTGCAACCGGCCGAGGACGCTATTTAGCACAATTCAGTCTGTCATCAATCCTTCTGTCAATGTTCTGAAAACTGCCACTCAGTCTACCTGTGACGACTTTCAGAGCTACTTTGTCAACAAAATAGACTCTATCAGGCAGAACATTGTCAGCCCATCAAACACTGTCCAATCATGTATGTCTGCAATAACCACCGCTGTTTTTGACAAGTTCGACCTGGTTTCACTGCCTAACCTCATCAAGGTGGTTCAGCAGATGAAACCAACAAACTGTTCTCTGGACATCATTCCCTCAAAAATGTTCAAACAGTCCTTTAATTGGTCCTTGTGTTTTGGCATTCATTAACAGCTGTCTAACTTCAGGTTTTGTGCCATCTGCTTTCAAACACGCTGTGGTCAGGCCTCTTCTCAAAAAACCAGGCCTAGACCCTACAGCTCTCTCTAATTTCAGACCAGTTTCCCATCTGTCATTTTTATCGAAGGTCCTGGAAAAGATTGTTTTTATTCAACTTCAATCTTTTCTAGAGCTCAACAACCTGTTTGAAAAATTTCAGTCTGGCTTCCGAGCCCATCACAGCACTGAATCAGCTCTGCTCAAAGTGCAGAATTACATTCTTCTGTCCCTGGATGCAAAAAAAACCTGTTCTGCTGGTGATGTTAGATCTTTCAGCAGCTTTTGACACCGTCGACCATCAGGTACTAATCAACCGTTTGTCTCAGCAGGTTGGCCTCCAGGGAGCTGTGCTAGAGTGGTTCAGATCATACTTAGGGCCAGTTTACACGGCGCGTATTTTGAGTGTAACCGCTACTTTCTCTTTGCGACTTTGCTTATCGCCTACACGACGCTGCTGGCCCCCCTCGATGACACCGATACTTTTCTGACCCTGCTCTCAAGGTGGAAGTTTTTCGCTGACCCCCCGTTGATAATGTAAACATCTCCCGTGGAGCTTTTGTTTGAACACATGCACGCAGCACGCACGCGCAGACAGCCGGCATTTTAACAATGGCGGTGGACTGGACAGTGGACACACGCACCACTTTCTGAACTATAGCTGATGGAATATATTTTGATTCTCATATTTAATTATTCTACACCTTACCTGCATCTGTGTTGGAAGAGAGCCAGCTGCCTGGATCCAGTTGTCTGTTAACGAGGCAGTCGGACATTTCACGTGTCACGCTGCACTATAACATACTAAATGTGCTATATATTAACAGTTTAACAATAATAAACAGTATTTATGTTAGCGTGGGAGATATTTAAATTTATCTGAGCTAAATGAAGCTATCTGGACTCGTTACGTCATGCCTAACATGCTGCTGAAAATGAAGACACCAGGTTGATTTTTAATTTATTTATTCAACACCACAAACTCATGTCACAAACACTGAGAATTAAATTGAACACTTTTAAAAACACGTTAACCGAACTTTAATGAACTGGACTCTGTTGTTTTCATCCTGGTGGACACTGGACCCACATCCGAACCGCCGGTCCGCTTCGTGGAACAGCTTCGACCTCGCAGGAAAAAAATAAAAATAAAACCTCAGTTGGTTGTTCTGTGATCGAACTAAACACAAGGAAACATTATTAAGAACATGGTTTACCTTGTAGCGCTGCTGTAAATCAGCTGATTCTCACGGACTAAAGTCAGACATGTTGACTCGGTTCCGGTCCAGTCAGCAACTGGTGCGCAGATGAAGCGGTCCCCACTTGGTGTCAAATCTGTTGACTCTTATCCAAATTCCAGCTTTAACTTGTTGTTAACTTGTTGACAACAACTTGTAGTAGCTGAACTTTTAGCCAGAGAGGAAAACAGGCTGCCTCGTGTGCTCTGTTTACCTCAGGCAGCAGTGGCACGCATGCGCAGTAGTGAAGGTTCCAAAAATCACAGCGCCATCTAATGGCCCAGCATGGTAACTACAGTAAATTCATGAGTACGGGGGGTGGGGGGGAGAGAGTCGTATCCACAGAATTCGCCCATGTCAACGCAAAACTTTCAACCTAATTAACATACCCAAAAGTTGCGTTTCCCCCACACAGTGTCCGTGTAAACAGGGCCTTAACTTGGAGAACTTTTTCTGTCATGATAGGTGATCTGTCCTCCTCTTAATCAACCCCTCTGACCTCTGGCGTACCACAGGGATCCATTCTGGGGCCAGTCCTATTTTCTCTTTACATGCTGCCATTAGGATCAATCATTGCACGCCATAATCTGTCTTTTCATATGTATGCAGACGATTTACAAATCTATCTGCCAGTCACTCCCAACCCCTCACCCAGTTCAAACACTATTGTCAACTGCTTAAATGACATTAAGCACTGGCTCTCTCAAAACTTCCTCCACCTAAACACAGATAAAACTGAATGCATTTTATTTGGTGCACCCGGTGACACCAGCAACATCCTTCCCAGTCCCAGTTTTGGTTTTCCCCTCCCCCACTTCAACCCGGTGGTCAGAAATCTTGGAGTGCAGCTTGACTCCAACTTAAAGCTAGATAAACAGATCAGTTCTGTTGTCAAAACCAGCTTCTTTCAGCTCCGTCTGCTCTCTAAAGTAAAGTCACTCCTCTGGAGAAGGCCATCCATGCCCTTGTGACATCCAGACTTGACTATTGTAATGCTTTGTATGTTGGAATTAATCAATCTTCCATCTCCCGTTTACAACTTGTTAGGGGTGTAACGGTACGCTAAAATCACATTTGGGTTTGGTTCAACTACAAGGAGGGCTCGGTTTGGTTTATTTTCGGTACAAAAAAAAAAAAGACAAAATAAAGACTTACAAAATGTTTATTTTGAAAATATGCCAAAAATACATTTGTACTGTATTGTATTGTAGTAATAAATAAAAGTGACCCATTTGGATGATATTTTAAATAAACAGCACTCTACAATAAATAACTACTGTACTGTATATTAACAATAATAAAAATCTTAATAAATACAGGTAACCCCCCACTTACGACTCCATCGACCTACGAACAACGGGACCTACGAACATATCATATTTAATAAAAATATGAAATTACTGTATTAAAAAAATATTTTTTTTGTTTTTTTTTTTGTTTAAATGTTCTTAATTTCATGTGTACATCACTTTGTTGCAGCTGTGGTTGTTTTAAAGGCTTTATAAATAATAATTATGATAAAAAAGATCATTTCTGATCATTTTTGAGCAATCTTGGGCAACAGGAAGTAGGTCTTCAGTTTACACGGTCACAAATTAATGTAGAACACCGGACGCCATTTTAGGTTCAGTCACTGGGGTCTCCGGTCACAGAACACCGGACGCCATTTTAGGTTAGCTGCCCGGGAGCCAGCCGAAGACTGGTGACCAGGATGGCTTCATATGGATTAATTACGAGCTGGAAACGTCTCTGTGAACTTTGTGGATGTCTCAGGCAGCAGCGGATTTATCGCTGATCGTGCCAGGCCGCCGCGCGAACACCTCCGGCCAGGCTCTGGCCTGGCTAGCTCCAGAAGCTAACACGGGAGCTAACACGGTAGCCGGCCGAAGACTGGTGACCAGGATGGCTTCATATGGATTAATTACGAGCTGGAAACGTCTCTGTGAACTTTGTGGATGTCTCAGGCAGCAGCAGCAGCTGCAGATTGATCGCGCCGCCGCTCCAACACCAGCTCATGGCTTGGCTAGCAGAAGCTAGCCAGCTAGCTAACACAGGTCTGGAGCAGCTGCGGTGGTTCACTGGCCGGCCGCCGCGCTGCTCGGCCCGACAACAATCAACGCATGGCAACCTAAGATGTCGGCTTTGACCATCTCAAAGTAAGAAAATATATTTTTATTTATTCTGTAAATGTGAATAGCAATGTTTAACATTACAGTACACTACTGTACATGCTTAAATGTGTGCGCACGCTCCGTTAGCATGATAAATAAAGGTTGAATGAATGAATGAATGAATGAATGAATGAATAATTAAAAAATAATAATAATTTTCACCCCCTACCTACGGCAGAATCGAGCTGCGAACCGTTCTTAGGTCCCGAACTCGTTCGTAACACGGGGGTTCCCTGTACAATAACAGTCAGAACCAGAACAATAAGTAGCAACAGACTGTTTATGATCTAACTAATCAAGTTTTTGTCCAGTAGCAGCAGTGTGGCTGTATTTGTCCTCATTACTGTACTCACAACCTCTTGAACCTGCTCCTCCAAGTGGGACAGGTCCTGGAACAGTTCAGAGTTCAGTTCAGTCATCACACACTTCTTAGCTACAGCAGGTGATCTCTGGTGGATGTCTGTCCCTGAAGTGGAAGAGAAATGCTACCTCTGTCCAAGACTGAAAATAAAACACAGAGGTAAAAAAAACAAGTTAATAAGATTATGATTTTAAATAATAATAAATTATAAATAATAATTATAATAAAAGAACAATACCTCTTGAACGGTTGAATATCTCACTCATCATCAGGGCAGGGCTTTAATCTGCTCCAGGACTTGTTGACAATCAGTTTTAGTTTTTTCATAAAGAGCTGAACTTTTTGACTTGTGTTGACATGATGAATGTCTCATAGCGAGGATCAGTAACTTTAAAGCCTGCGCATAAACAACATTCAGACTTAGATTCAGAGATTTAAAAACTTCTACAGTTTGTGTTATTGCTCTGGACCGATCTGAATCACCTGATGAAGTAGTTTTAATGCAGCTGTTGTTGTAGCGCAGTTTGTAACAAGCTGCTGTTTCTTCGTTCACGTTCGGATGAAGTCGTTTCCAGCACGTTCACGTTAGACGTGTTGCTACAGATCCAGTCTTGTGAAAACACGTCCACACAGCTTTGGATGTGCGCTCGTCAAGAAAGCCATTACGTTCGCACACAGGAGACAGTACACAACATGCTAAGGGTTAATGCTGCGCGTGCTTCGCATGCTGCGCGATAATAGCTCCGTACTGAAACGCGCCCAGGAAATTTAGTTCCGCGGTGCATATATTCCCTCGTTAATAACGTTCAATGAGTGAAAAAATAACCGAAACGGTACGCAGGTGGACCGAACCGAACGAGCTGTACCAAAACGGTTCGGTACACCCACTTGTACCGTTACATGCCTACAACTTGTACAGAACTCTGACGCCCGCTTTTTGACCAACACACGAAAATATGAACACATCACTCCTGTCCTGTCCTCTTTACACTGGCTCCCGGTTCAGTTCAGGATACAGTTCAAGCTGCTGCTGTTTGTTTTCAAAGCTCTGAATGGACTCGCACCTCTGTACATCTCAGAACTTTTGAAAGCCCATCAGCCCGGCAGAGCTTTACGATCTGCCAGTCAACACCTGCTGGAGGTGCCTCGCTCAAGGTACAAACAATGGGGAGACCGGTCCTTTTCTGTTGCCGGCCCAAAAGCCTGGAACAGCCTCCCCCTTGAGCTGCGTGCCACCTCTGATCTGACTCTGTTCAAAACCAGACTGAAGACCCACTTGTTTAAAAAAGCTTTCAGTGTGTAACTTTTATTACTTTTGGTATTTTAGTATGTAGCATTTTTATTTCCATTGCCTCCTTTTATTGCTGTTGCTTTTATTCTATTTTCACTTATTTATTGTACCAGTTTTTATATTTTCTGTCCTGTTAAGCACCTTGGTCAATGCAAGGCATTGTAGGAAGGTGCTATACAAATAAAGTTTATTATTATTATTAGGTTGCATGCGGAAGTACCTGGATGTCCCGTGACGAAACACGGCGCTAAGTTTAAAAAAAACTTTAAAACAAATTTTCACTGATTTATCATTTTGCTTGTAAAAACGAACATAGTTGAATGATACAACATATATATGTTGTGCCACTTTATACATAGTTCCAACATCATGTCACAATACCTTTAATATTTTTATGGTTGTGCTGAGCACTATCTTTGTCTGTAATCAGAAATTTAACATGTGTAACATGTCAGTTTCAAATTAATTTTATTTGTCCTTCTTCTTAAATTTGATATTTTCTTTTGTCTTATGAAAAAAACAATAATAATTGCCAACAATTTATTGTAGTTTGTTAATATTGAAATGTAACAAACTGTAGTTTTCTAGATGTATTTAGATGTACAATTTAAATAACAACGTGTTTAGTTTATATCAAACTTCACATGGGTTTTGATGCTTTGGACAGAATTTGTTAGTATGAAAAAAAGCTGATGCAACTCTTTAGAATGTAAAGATTGCACAATCAGGATCAAGATGAAGATGTTCTATTCTATAACAGTTTAACAACAAAAAGTCCCAGTAGAAAATAAGCCATCACTTTATTTGTGGTAACAAAGGCACCAGCTATGACCAGAAAACTCAAACGTCAGAAAACTATCACTGAGGGGACAGCATGTCCTTTACATATGACATGTCATCAGTCTGTTTTACACTAAGTGGGACATTACAGGCATTTATACTTTGGACATTAAACATCTGAGTCACATGTTGGAATGACAAAATAATTGTAATTTATGGCATTTGTGGGATATATCCTGTAAAAAGCATTATTCCATTTCTTTATAGATTTTTCTTACAAGTAATTTGGAAGTGCTCATTATCAGTAAAGGGTGAGTTTGAGATTTCTGACCTGCTTATGAAGTTATCAGGACAAATCAACCTGATAACAACTCAGAAGCGGGTTTGTTCTTCAGAACCTGCTGATTGGCTCTGCTTCATAAGTTTACTGGGCAGACTGTTCATAAAAGTGAGGGAACGCAGACGGAGCATTAACTCTTGTGCATCTGTTGCTCCTACAGAACCATGATGTGGAAGGTTTTGCCCTTTTTCATTGCCCTTTTCGTTGTCGTGCTGTCAAGAGGCCCAGTAAACATAGCTATTACGGACAAAGGCTTCCTAAAAGCTGAGAATTGTGCTATTAAGGACTTCAACAGAAACTCTGAGGATGAGCACATTTATGCTGTGGAAAAAGTGCTCAAGGCTCAGAGTCAGGTCAGTTCAGTTTTAAATTATTTTGTATTCCAGGTAGAAGTAATGCATTTTGTTAAAAACAAACTAATATTTTATTAGTTGTCATTTCCTGTTTCAGGGTTTCATTTTCTTTACTGAATTTTTTTAGTACATAGTATTACAAGTTTCACAGGACTGTGTGTTTAGACTGACAGTAGTATTTAGTTGTTATAACTACTATAGTTATAGTGATAATAGGTCTCTCTTGTAAATGAGTCCTCGCGGCTCAATGGGATTAACCTGCCTAAATAAAGGTTGAATGAATACTGTAACTAATTTTTCTCTTTCTCTTTATAGGTAATAGAAGATGGAATGCAGTACATAATGACGCTGAGATTTGCGATGACCAATTGCAGAAAGACATTTCCCAAACCACCCTGTAAAATCCTAGAGAGCACCCATACCGCAAATGTAATTACTTAATTTAAGCACTTATAGCTCAGTTTTGGGAGGAAAACCATATTTAAATGAGTGTGACACAATTCAGTTAGTTACAGTAGTTAGGTTCATATCAATAACTAATTAATGTAATTTTTGTCTTAACTAATAATGATTTAAACCCATTAATCATTTGTTTTTCAGTTTATCATCTGCACGTACACTGTGGATGATGTTCCAAGGCTCGGTGAGCCGGATGTAAAGGACAGCAGCTGCAGAGAAAGAGCTCCATAGGATAAACACCTTTTGCACAATAACTTTCACTCAGTAAAAAAAAAAATCAAGAACTGTTTTTTCTTGAATGATTGGCAAAAGTATTAACATTTGTTATTTCTGTTGGCTGAAATAATTTAAACCTTTGCATATCTATAAAGTGGAAGTCTACTTTTAGATAATTCTTTATGATTTAGCACAAAACAAATCACTAAAAGATGTACCGGGTGTCAAACCTTTATTAAAACCTACAAAATTTAAAAATAAAGTTGATTTGAAATTTGATTGGATGTCTATGTCCATTAGGGCTGGGGGATATATCAAATATAGTCAATGCATCGCAAGATTTTCTATTTGTGATGGTTAAAAAGGCTTTATCACAACCATTGAGTATTATTAGACTTGAAAATCCATGCAGCTAAAAGAAAACAGTGGCTGTTATTTGGAGATGGTTTGGATTTAAATTGTCAGATGAGCAGCAGAAAAATGTTTTCTGTAGACAATGCCGAAAACAAGTCCCGACAACAGGTCAGAACTACAAATCTTTTTCACCATTTAAAACAGTGCTATTAAGTTATAGCTGCAGCTCTGACTGTGTTTTCAGATTCCTTTCCTGAGATAAACCACAGGTCAAAACTCATTTATTAGCCGTGCTCTGCTTTATGGGAGGAACAGTGAGAGATGCTGCAGCATTAATAAATCAGCAGCTTATCATATCGAAGACATGGTCCTTAGTGGCTAATAGATGGCTAACTTTAGCCGTCTGTTAGCCGCTAAGGGCCATGTCTTCGCCATGATTAGCTGCTGATTTATTAATGCTGCAGTATCTCTCACTGTAAGTCTTGAAAATCTGTGTAGTTCATTTTCTGCCTGACCAACTTCGCACAGCCTCACGAGCTGCTTCACACACGCTTACTGACGTTATGAAGGCGGCACAGCTGAAGAGGATTATTATTTAATCTATGCACACTAAATAGTTTATTTTTTAGACTTTTAGTAGAGTTACAGCTGGTTGTTAATAAATGTGCCAGTGTGACAATTGGGACAAAGCTTTGACTCAGAAATAAATTTTGTTACTACTTTATGGAAAGAAAAAGAAAAGTTTAATTTATTCAACCTTTATTTATACAGGTTAGTCTCAATGAGCATCAGGGCTCATGTACAAGACAGACCTGTTAAAAAAAAGATGACAACTGTAGTCAATCATAAAAGAAACCATATGAATTTAAAAATGGCAGAAAATTATATCAAAAAATGAAACAAAAACAGTTACATTATAAAGCGATGTAAAATAATAAAAACAGGAACATGTCTGCATTGGTTTGTGCCATGAACTTAGCAGATGTTTGATTACAGTATTGAGATATATAGCGTATGTCACGATTTATCTTAAAAATATAGAGATATTAATTTTAGTCCATATCGTGCAGCCTTATTCACTTTGTTCCCTTTTGCTTTTCTGACTTTTGATTCTTATGTGTTTTGACCAAAAATAAATAAAATAAATAAATCTGCTTTATTTTGGCCAAAATAAATTTTAATAAATCAGGATAAGACAAAAAAATTATTATAGAAAAGCAGACATTTTATAGATCAGGCAGTATTTTATATGTTACAGCAACTGTACATGCAATTTAAGTAATGATGATATAACAGTTTTTTAAATAATATTTAAACTTGGATGAATATAACACATTAATAATTTTTTTAAATGTAAAAGATGACACAAAGGTCCATCAGTCATCAGATGGACACATAACAACAACAACAACAAAAAAGTCTACACATTTTTACATTTCTATGTGTTAAATTAAAACAGACCTCAAGGAGACCCAAAAAGACCCAGAACCACATACAGTAGTGCCTTTGTTTCAGTTCAGAAAAAAAAAAAAAGTTTATTCTTGTTCAGTTTTCCTCTCTGACAATCAATTTTAATGAGTATAAATAGAATTTTGGAAAAGAGGTCAAGAACAGAGTTCAGGCAGGATGGAGTGGATGGAGAAAAGATTCATGAGTGATTTGTGACAAAAGGGTGTCAGCAAAGGTCAAAGGAAACGTTTACAAGACAGTTAATAATAATAATAATAAACTTTATTAATATAGCACCTTCCTACAATGCCTTGCATTGACCAAGGTGCTTAACAGGATAGAAAAGATAAAAACTGGTAAAATAAATCAGTGAAAATAAAAACAGCAGCAATAAAAGGAGGCAGTGGAAATAAAACAATAAATACCAAAATACCAAAAATAATAAAAGTTACAGACTGAAAGCTTTTTTAAACAAGTGGGTCTTCAGTCTGGTTTTGAACAGAGTCAGATCAGAGGTGGCACGCAGCTCAAGGGGGAGGCTGTTCCAGGCTTTTGGGCCGGCAACAGAAAAGGACAGGTCTCCCCAATGTTTGTACCTTGAGCGAGGCACCTCCAGCAGGTGTTGACTGGCAGATCGTAAAGCTCTGTCGGGCTAATGGACTTCCAAAAGTTCTGAGATGTAGAGAGGTGCGAGTCCATTCAGAGCTTTAAAAACAAAGAGCAGCAGCTTGAACTGTATCCTGAACTGAACCGGGAGCCAGTGTAAAGAGAACAGGACAGTTGTGATTGTATGGTCTTGAGACGGTGCGGTGGCACAACAAAAGCCTTCAACAAAAGCAACAAAAGCATAAGCACACCATATAATGTTTTGCTACTTTGCTACTTTGTTTTAATAAAAAAAAAATCTGTATTTCTCTCTTATGTTTGTCTATATTTGATTGTTTAAGGAAATTCTACTATTGCTGTTGTCATCATTCTTTAGTTTGCAGCAGGTCGCTCTTGTAAATTCATTCAACCTTTATTTAGTCAGGTAAATCTTTTGAACCTCATGGGCTCATTTACGAAAGCGACCTGCTAAAACTAAAGAACAATGAACAGCAGTGATAGAATTTCATTAAACAATAAACAAACAAACAATAAACAATAGAAAACAAAAAGAGAGAAATTTTTTTTTTTTTTTTAACAAAGTATCAAAAAACTAGCAAAACATTATAAGGTAGACGTATAAAATCAAAGACAGGAACAAATCTGCATTGGTTTTTGCCAGGATTCCAACAGATTCTGAAAACCATTTAGGGAGGTCAGGGCCGAGAGCTTCAGATCTTTTTGTAAGATATTCCAGGAAACAGGAGCAGAATAGGAGAAGGCCCTTTTTCCAAGTTCAGTCCTCACTGACGGAACACTGCAGGTAATCATGTCCTGAGAGTGCACACTGTAGCTGCACCCACGCAAAGACATGTCCTCGAGGCTCAATGAGATTCACCTAACTAAATAAAGGTTGAATGAATGAATTCAACTATATTATAAAAGCCAAAGTTCTTTATCTAAGAACCCACACAGACCAGTATCTTCTGTTTGACTCTCACCATCATCCACTGGAACACAAACTTTCTGTCATCAGAACTTTACAGCATCGGGCCGAACACATCCCCACAAAGACAGAAGAGAAGGAAAAGATCGGCGAGCGAGTTGCTGTGGAACAGTGATTTTCTGTATCCAGATCAGAAGAAGCAGGCGTGATGAGTCCTAGTAAGAAAAATAAATCGGAGCAGCAGAAACAGGAGTCGGCGAGTAAAAAATCGGTGGATAAAAACTTGGAGTTAATGGAGGAATTGAAAAATGCAGTAAACGTTCTCACTGTGGAAGTTGCAAGTTTGAGAGCTGATCAAAAAAACTTTATTCAACTGGTAGAGGAGATGAAACAAATGAAAGCTCAGGAGGTCATCAGAGAAGAACGATTAGCTCAATTGGAACAAAAGTGTGAGGACATGGAACAATACATAAGAGGCGAAAACATGGTCATTTCTGGACTCGAGCTTAAACGCTGGTCATCGGCTGATGTAACCAAAGGCGTTAACACGAGTGAAGGAGGACGACCAGAACAACTGCAGTCTCTGGAGAATCAGGTAGTCACTTTCTTAAGTGACAAAGGCATTGACATTAAACGTGATGACATTTCCACCTGTTACACACTGCCCAATAGAGCTAACAAACTTAAACCGTCAGTAGTCGTGAGATTCATTGGAAGGAATCAAAGAAACAGGGTAATGATGCAGTCAAAGAAACTCGCAAAAACTATGGTCTTCATGAATGAACACCTAACTAAAAAAAACGCAAACATTGCACATGCAGCAAGGTTGTTGAAAAAGGAGGAAAAAATAAAAAAAACTTGGACAAGAAACGGAAACATCTGGATCAAAGTACATGAAAATTCTCAAGCTAAAATAATAAAAGAACTGAAAGACTTAGACACATTTTGATGAGCTCAAAAATGACAAATCACCAATCACTATCACATGTTCATACACAAAATTAACAGAAATGAACAAACAAACAAATAGATTAAAACATGACAACAACAAACGAAGACTCAGAATTCAAAATATATAATGTTGAAGATATGGTTGATGCAAACTTTTATCCTGCTATAAAAGACTGTGAATACTATAATGAAGAAAAGTTTAATAACATCAATATAACAAATGGAGATCTCTCTATTATTCACATCAATAGTAGAAGTATAAATGCAAATATATCCAAAATAACAGATTATTTAAAACAGTTAAACAGAACTTTTACATTAATAGCACTGTCAGAGACATGGCTTAATGATGAAAACAAAAATAATGTTCACATCGAAGGATATGAATTATATCATTTAAACAGAAACAATAAAAAAGGTGGTGGAGTAGCTCTATTTGTCAAAAATGAAATAAAGTGTAGAATAATTAAAGAAATGTCAATAATTGTTGACAATCTTATGGAAATAATAACAATAGAAATATTAAACGAAAATGCTAAAAACATATCCATAAGTTGTGTATATCGATCACCAGGATCAAATATAGAAATATTCACCGATAAAATCATACAACTACTGGAAAAGAGTTTAAATAAAAAAGTTTTCTTGTGCGGAGACTTTAATATTGACCTGGGAAATAAAACAGATTCAAATAACATCAGCACATTTCTAAATTCAATGTATAGTTTAAATCTTTATCCGTTAATATCAAAACCAACAAGAATTACAACTCATAGTGCTACGATAATTGACAACATTTTCACAAATATAACAAATGGGGATATGACAGGTGGTATCTTAACAACTGATTTAAGTGATCATTTACCAGTTTTCACTATCTACAGAAATGATCAAAACATTACAAAAGAAGTTACAATTAAGAAAAAAATAATAAACACATCAAAAAAAGCTATGGATCAATTAAAAGATGATTTACAGAAGCAAAACTGGAAGGACGTGTATATTGATGATGTTAACAGATCATATGATGAATTTATGAACATTTTAGAAGCTCTGTATGAAAAGAATTGTGTGCAAAGAAATCGTAGAAAAAGAAATATTGTTGACCAACCTTGGATGACTAAAGGGTTGAGAAATGCTTGTAAAAAAAAAAATAACTTGTATTTATGTTTCTTAAAAACGAGAACACAACAAGCTGAAGAAAAATATAAAAAATATAAAAATAAATTGGTAATGATTATAAGAAGATGCAAGAAAGAATACTATAGTGATTTATTAAACAAGAGCAATGGTGACACTAAAACAACATGGCGAGTAATAAATGATGTTCTAAAAAGTCATAAAGCAAAAACGAACATTGCAAAATATTTTGTGAAAGATGACAAAGAAATACATGATGAGAATGATATCGTAAATGAATTTAATCAATATTTTGTAAATATTGGATCAAGCCTTGCAGCTAAAATACCAAAAGTAGATAATAAGGTGTGTCATTCAATTAAAAGTTGCACCAACAGTATTTTTCTTAGTGGAACTAACAAAGAGGAAATTATGAAAATGGTAAAAAATCTCTCAGACAAGAGATCAAAAGACTGGGTGGACATGGATATGATGTTCGTAAAGGAAATAATAAGTTATGTTATTGAACCGTTTACATATATATGCAATTTATCTTTTTCAACAGGAATATTTCCAGATAACATGAAAGTAGCAAAGGTAATTCCTCTTTTTAAAAATGGTGATAAATGTGTATTCAATAATTATAGGCCAATATCCTTATTACCACAGTTCTCAAAGATTCTAGAAAAACTATTTGTGACCAGATTGGATCAATTTATTGATAAACAAAACATTTTAAGTAGCAGTCAATATGGGTTTAGAGAAAAAAACTCTACGTCAATGGCTCTCATGGATTTAATGGAACAAATAACTAATGCTGTCGATCATAAACAGTACTGTGTTAGTGTTTTTGTTGATCTAAAAAAAGCATTTGATACCATTGACCACACCATTCTCCTTGAAAAACTAAATAAATATGGTATTAGAGGACCAGCATTACAGTGGGTATCTAGCTATTTGAAGGACAGGAAACAGTTTGTGCAAATAAATGATGTTAGATCTGACCTCCGTGATATCACTTGTGGAGTTCCTCAGGGTTCTGTGCTTGGACCAAAGTTGTTTATTTTATATGTGAATGACTTGGTAAATGTGTCAGCACTACTTAAATGTGTTCTTTTTGCCGATGACACCACTTTTTTCAGTTCGGGTAATGACATAAAACAGATTTTGGATATGATGAAAACAGAATTTATAAAAATACAAACTTGGTTTAAATTAAACAAATTATCTTTGAATTTAGATAAAACTAACTACATGATTTTCAGTAACAAAAAGGGAATTGTTGATGACGATCCATTTGAAATTGAAGATGTTGTGATCTGTAAAGTGAGTGAAGTGAAGTTTCTGGGTGTTATCATTGATGACAAACTGACATGGAAACATCATGTAAATTCCATTAAAAAAAACCTAGCTAGAGCAATTGCAGTACTGTATAAAGTCAGGGATTTTTTAATTGATAAAGCTTTACATATGTTGTATAACACAATCATTGCTCCACATTTAATCTATTGTATTGAGGTTTGCCCTTCCCATAGGCTCACCACCTGTGGGAGGGGCCAAAGGGGTCGGGTGCATTGTGGAATGGGTGGTGGCCGAGGGCGGGGACCCTGGCGGTCTGATCCTCGGCTACAGAAGCTGGCCATTGGGACATGGAATGTCACCTCTCTGGTGGGGAAGGAGCCTGAGCTAGTGTGTGAGGTTGAGAGGTTCCGGCTAGAAATAGTCGGACTCACCTCAACGCATGGCTCTGGCTCTGGAACCAGTTTCCTTGAGAGGGGTTGGACACTCTTCCACTCTGGAGTTGCCCCTGGTGAGAGGCGCCGAGCAGGAGTGGGCATACTTGTTGCCCCCCATCTCGGTGCCTGTACGTTGGGGTTCACCCCGGTGAACGAGAGGGTAGCCTCCCTTCGCCTACGTGTGGGGGGACGGGCTCTGACTGTTGTTTGTGCCTATGCGCCGAACGGCAGCGCAGATTACCCACCCTTTTTGGAGTCCTTGGAGGGGGTATTGGAGGGTGCGCCTCCTGGGGACTCCCTTGTTCTGCTGGGGGACTTCAACGCTCACGTGGGCAATGACAGTGAGACCTGGAGGGGTGTGGTTGGGAGGAACGGCCCCCCTGATCTGAACCCGAGTGGTGTTCTGTTGTTGGACTTCTGTGCTCGTCATGGATTGTCCATAACGAACACCATGTTCAGGCATAAGGGTGTCCATATGTGCTCTTGGCACCAGGACACCCTAGGTCGTAGTTCAATGATCGACTTTGTTGTCGTCTCATCTGATCTGCGGCCGCATGTCCTGGACACTCGGGTGAAGAGAGGGGCGGAGCTGTCAACTGACCACTACCTGGTGGTGAGTTGGCTCCGATGGTGGGGGAGGATGCCGGTCAGACCTGGCAGACCCAAACGTATTGTGAGGGTCTGTTGGGAACGTCTGGCAGAGTCTCCCGTAAGACGGAGCTTTAACTCCCACCTCCGGGAGAGCTTTGAACACGTTCCGAGGGAGGCGGGGGACATTGAGCCCGAGTGGGCCATGTTTCGCGCCTCTATTGTCGAGGCAGCTTATCGGAGTTGTGGCCGCAAGGTTGTTGGTGCCTGTCGTGGTGGCAACCCTCGAACCCGGTGGTGGACACCGGCGGTGAGGGATGCTGTCAAGCTGAAGAAGGAGTCCTATTGGGCCTTTTTGGCCTGTGGGACCCCGGAAGCAGCAGATAGGTACCGGCAGTCCAAGCGGCATGCGGCTCGGGTGGTTGCTGAGGCAAAAACTCGGGCGTGGGAGGAGTTCGGAGAGGCCATGGAGAATGACTTCCGTACGGCTTCGAGGCGATTCTGGTCCACCATCCGGCGTCTCAGGGGGGGAAAGCGGTACGCGACCAACACCATTTATGGTGGGGATGGCGTGCTGTTGACCTCAACTCGGGATGTTGTGAGTCGGTGGGCGGAATACTTCGAAGACCTCCTCAATCCTACTGGCACGTCTTCCACTGAGGAAGCGGAGCCTGGGGACTTTGGATCGGGCTCTCCAATCTCTGGTGCGGAGGTCGCCGAGGTGGTTAAAAAGCTCCGCGGTGGCAAGGCTCCGGGGGTGGATGAGATTCGTCCTGAGTTCCTTAGGGCTCTGGATGTTGTGGGGTTGTGTTGGCTTACGCGACTCTGCAATATCGCGTGGACATCGGGGGCAGTTCCCTTGGATTGGCAGACTGGGGTGGTGGTTCCCCTATTCAAAAAGGGGGACCGTAGGGTGTGTTCCAACTATAGAGGGATCACACTCTTAAGCCTCCCTGGTAAGGTCTATTCAGGGGTTCTGGAGAGGAGGGTCCGTCGGATAGTCGAACCTCGGATTCAGGAGGAGCAGTGTGGTTTTCGTCCTGGTCGTGGAACACTAGACCAGCTCTACACCCTCAACAGGGTCCTGGAGGGTGCGTGGGAGTTTGCCCAACCAGTTTACATGTGCTTTGTAGACTTGGAAAAGGCATTCGACCGCGTCCCTCGGGGGGTTCTGTGGCGGGTACTCCGGGAGTATGGGGTACCAGGCCCATTGATATGGGCTGTTAGGTCCCTGTACGACCGGTGTCAGAGCTTGGTCCGCATTGCCGGCAGTAAGTCAGGCTCGTTTCCGGTGAGAGTTGGACTCCGCCAAGGTTGCCCTTTGTCACCGATTCTGTTTATAACTTTTATGGACAGAATTTCTAGGCGCAGCCAAGGTGTTGAGAGGATCCGTTTTGGTGGCCTTAGAATCGCTTCTCTGTTTTTTGCAGATGATGTGGTCCTATTGGCTTCATCAGCTCGTGATCTACAGCTTTCACTGGAGCGGTTTGCAGCTGAATGCGATGCGGCCGGGATGAGGATCAGTTCCTCCAAATCCGAGGCCATGGTCTTGAGCCGGAAAAGGGTAGCGTGCCCTCTCCGGGTCGGGGAGGAGGTCCTGCCCCAAGTGGAGGAGTTTAAGTATCTCGGGATCTTGTTCACGAATGAGGGAAAACTGGAGCGTGAGATCGATAGGCGGATAGGTGCAGCGTCCGCAGTGAAGCGGGCGCTGTACCGGTCTGTCGTGGTGAAGAGAGAGCTGAGTCAAAAGGCAAAGCTCTCAATTTACCGATCGATCTACGTTCCCACCCTCATCTATGGTCATGAGCTTTGGGTTATGACCGAAAGAACAAGATCTCGGATACAAGCGGCTGAAATGAGTTTTCTCCGCAGGGTGGCTGGACTCTCCCTTAGAGATAGGGTGAGAAGCTCAGTCATCCGGGAGGGACTCGGAGTAGAGCCGCTGCTTCTCCACATCGAGAGGAGCCAGTTGAGGTGGCTCGGGCATCTGGTTAGGATGCCTCCTGGACGCCTCCCTGGTGAGGTGTTCCGGGCATGTCCCACCGGGAGGAGACCCAGAGGAAGACCCAGGATACGCTGGAGGGACTATGTTTCTCGGCTGGCC
This sequence comes from Garcialebias charrua, assembly GCA_038048925.1. Classification (NCBI taxonomy): domain Eukaryota; kingdom Metazoa; phylum Chordata; class Actinopteri; order Cyprinodontiformes; family Rivulidae; genus Garcialebias; species Garcialebias charrua. The sequence continues at coordinate 19,994 of JBBPBX010030385.1, forward strand.
TGGGAACGCCTTGGGATTCCCCCAGAGGAGCTGCTCCAAGTGGCTGGGGAGAGGGAAGTCTGGGCCTCCCTACTTAGGCTGCTACCCCCGCGACCCGACCCCGGATAAGCGGAAGAAAATGGATGGATGGATGGATG
>JBBPBX010030386.1:0-35221 GCA_038048925.1 Garcialebias charrua
TAGCTGATGTCGTAATGTAATATTTTCTGTTCTTAATGACTGCAGTTCAAACTGAACATGACTTTCAGTAACAGGTGTATGTTCTGTGCAGTCATTTGCACCCTCTTGCAGCTGCTACACCGTGTCACACACTGGAACTGCTTCCTCGTCTTCAGGTTGGTCCATTGGTGTTGCCAAAACCTCAGGTTCAGAGACTGCTCGACCTGCTCCGAGGTCGAGGAGAGCCTGCGCACACTGGAGCTGGTCCTTTGAGCGAACTCTGTCTTTCACTCGTCTGTACCTATAAATTAACATAAACATAAATATTTACTTGTAGTCGGAAATCTTTTCGGGCAAATTTGTAAGATGATGTCAGTGGACCTTTAAAGATGACTTATCTATAAAAATATATTAACAAGAGTTATACTATTTGTATAATTACTATTATAATTTATAAAAATGATTTTATTTTTTATACCTGTTCAGCTTTGACTCTGTTCTTTGAAGTTCCCTTGCAGACTTTCTAGGAGTATGAGCAGCATTCAACTTCAATGTCGGAGCCCAGTCTGGATTTGATTTGTCGTACATGTGTGCAGCCCGTCCTGTACAGCAAAAAAACAATTAGACACAAGCAATTATTCAAATGTATACAGTAATCTGCTTACAGAGATTTAAAATGCAGCATCCTAACAACTAACTACAGTACTGTATACAGGTTAAAAACCGGACAAGAACCAGAACCATGTTGCCCAAACAGAGAAACAGACTGACTAAAACTGTGTAACGTGTGTTTCAGACGTCACTGGGTAAATAAACAAGTTAAAATTAAATATTAACATGCAGCATCATTACAACTAACTGTACAGGTTAAAAACTGGACCAGAACCAGAACCATGTTGTCCAAACAGAGAAACAGACCGACTAAAACCGTGTAACGTGTGTATGTGTGTGGTGTCAGCCACGTTGTGGAGGCTAGCTTGTAGCATAGCATTGCTAAGCTAACGACAGTAACAGAGACCGGAGATCATCAAAAGACTGTTCAAACACACATTGTTTAGCAAATTTATTCGAATCGAAATTTGTTTTACCAGACAAAAAGTGATCGGAGCATATTTTGGATGTCTTCGAGGGCAGATCCTTGCGGTTGATATTAGCCAGCCAGACCCGTCGACGTTCTCTGGTCAGCTCCTCTGTGTCTGGCCCTTCATTTGTCCTTATTTTCGGAATTAAGAAAAAACTACGCTTGACGCTTCCCCGGTTGGAACAACCACTAACCCAACACGAGGTAACCATTGCAAATGATTGAAAATAACAAATTTTATAAAACCGCGAAAAATACTCTGTCACCACAGTAACCACGCTGTTACTGCTGCTCTCGTAGCTTATCTTTGTTCCGCCTTTGCGCATGGAGGACTACCCGGAAACGCCACAGATGTTACGTCACATGGGAACTATGTATATACACTAGATAAGCTGAGGCGGAGTCTCCGGCGTCAAGCGGCGGCCATCTTGCTACAGACAGCAACATTAGCTGCAGCTGTGGAAACCGTATGGAGGTGAGGGATTTACACAAACAAAAATACGCTTAACTCGCTGTAATCTTGACGGATTTACAAACGGTTTATTTGTTTTAAAACGTTATTAACGTGGCTATGATTTTTTGGTAATCAGACAGCAGTTTCGTCTTTTTTAAAACGATTTATTCGTGTTTCATATTTATAGTTGGGTGTCACACTCATCGAGAATCGAGAATTTAAATTCTGTTTTTATTACACCAATAACTATTTTATAACAAAATAATCTTGTCTAAATCACTGTCTTGATCATGACTGTATTTATTAGCAGACTCTATTAACAAGAGCCTTTGATTAAGGGCTAGCTAGTATTCCAAACATTTCCCCAGCATTCTTAGATCACTAGGAGCTCTTTGTTTTTAACTGAACTAAAGCTGCACATGATTTCCAAGCGGTTTGGTATGTTCAAAACTAATTACTGCTTTGTGTTTTACAGAAATACTCTTTGACAAGATGCCTGACTTTTGTGCAGCCTATGGATGCTCCAATAGACGTAACATCAAAACAAGAAACCGTGGGATCACATTTCACCAGTAAGACTCTGTGACAGTATTATTACTTTAATTAGAATAATCATAGTTATATTTTGGATCAGTGCACATTACAGGTCATGCTACACACAAAAATGTGAGATAATATTATTGACATAATATTATACATAATATATATTTACATAATAATGACATAATATATATTTACAGCACTTTGGTTGACCTTGTTGTTGTTTTAAGTGCTCTATAAATAAAATGGTATGGTATGGTATAAGGCTTGTAAAAGTATCTTTATATAAATTATGATTCAGTGTTTCTTTTGGACACCATTTTTAATAGCTGTTTTATTGTACCAAAAGTAAATGCAAGCACACCAAAAGTATGATATATGTGTATACTTGTCATTACTATAATTCAAAGGTAAAGAAAGGAAGTGTGGAAAATAATGACCAGCTTCTTCATGTTTTTAAGGTTTCCCAAAACCAGAGAGAGGAGGCGGCAGTGGGAAGTTGCCCTGAGAAGAGAGGGTTTTGTTGCCCTGGACAGGACACTGCTCTGCAGTGATCACTTCATGTCTGAGGACTTTGATCGGACAGGGCAGACTGTCAGATTAAAAGATGGTGTTGTTCCAACACTTTTCAATTTTCCATCTCATCTTCAAAGGGTATGTACCATTGACCTACAAGAATTCAAGTTGTATAAGATTGAAACTATATATAAATATGTGGTTAAATGTCACAGTTTAGTATTTCTTTCTGCAAATTTAGCAATAAACAATGTGTTGTTCTTTACATAGCACATTTTAGACACTCTACTTTTGTTTATTTTAGCTTGTAACAACAAGAGGCTCAAACACCTCTAGCACTAGAAGTCCCAGGATTTTCGACCTCCCCCCAGAAGTCCTGAAAGAGGGACAAAAGACCCTTAATCCAAACCAACCATTAGTGGGCCATTAGTGGGTCAACTGTGGACACATGTACCGGGTGGTATAGTGTTGTCTTGCCAATCTGCATGTGAACCATAGCTATAGCTGTTAGGGTTGTTCTCGTCTCTGCGAGGCCCTGCAGCTCAATAGCGCTTTTCACGAGGGGTATTTGCCTGTTAACACTGTTAGCGGCGGTCCTTAGCTCCGCGAACAGTTTGGCTGACATAATAGTTATGTCCGCACTACCGTCCAGGAGGGCTTTCACGCGTGAGGACCCCTTCCAGTGTGATTGGCAGGTAAGCTTTCTTAGCCACCCCCCTTTTGATAAAGTTACACAGAAACCTTACAGGTCTTGGCACACGTTTCCGTTTACGTGTATCTCTCTCTGTGTAATCTTGTTTACCGTCAGCATCTTGTTGGCTGGCAGCATCATGACCTTCAGGATGCTGTTGACTATCAGCAATGTGTTTGCTGTCAGCATCCTTGGCAATATCAATGTTTTTGTTGTCAACTGTGTGCTTTGAGTTTTTGTGAAAGATAGTGCTGCACATCGCTCCACCAGGTTGGACAATGATGTTTGTGTTATTATCAATGATAATTCCACTCATTGTACTGTATCCGGTTGGTCATCCTCTGTAACATTCAAATCTTCTAACAAACTAGTTACTTCCTCTGTCTCTTCCGAGCCTAGAGGTGTTGGGCCTTTGTTCTGGGACAGTCGTGACTCTTCACATGTCTCGAAATGTTCTGTTCGAGGTGCGGTAGGTAAAGTTTCATGGCTCGGGGGTTTCTGTTGGGACCAACCATTGTTACATGAGTATAGGTCCTCATACTTCAATTTCTTTTGAAGTTCACCCACCGTTGGACCTTGGTTTTCACCCAACTGGTTCGGTCTGAACCATTGTGGGTCTCTTATGCCCCTTTTCCACTTGGTGGCCCGGGTCGGATGTGACGTCATATTTGCGTGCCAAACGCGCGTTGGACAGCATTTCCACCTCACAGATGCGCGGCGCCGCGCCAAGATTCCGGACTCATCTCAGAGCAGGGTCCAGGCCGGCTGGCCCCGAACCGTGGGGAGGAGGCTGGACTGAGTTTGAGGAAGTGGCTGCCGCGAGGGAGCAAACACCGAAGGACTTTACAAGATTAACATGGTAAAAACAATTATTTGTATTTAAAATTATAGCAAACATGTGTCTTAAGCCGAACTATTCCTTAATAATTTCACGTTGTTGTCAAAACGGCAGGATTTAAAAAAGTAGTTTCGCCATGTGCGCACGTGAGCCGGCTTTATTTCTATCGATCGGCGTTCTTTCTTTTAATGTAGCTAAATAAAAGCTTAAAAAATATATTTCATAGCTGGCTTTATACCACGAGGGTTCCTCAGGTGAACAAGTCCTTAATAATGTCACGTTGTGGTCAAATCTGCTGGATTTAAATAGATTTGTTTTGACTACTTCCAAACCTGTCACATGTGCTACAAAAATAAATCGTAAAAAATCGAATTTTAATTCAAATAACTCCAACAGCTTACAGTATGCACATAAACATGTAGTGATTACACTGTGTTGGTTTGAAAAATATCTGCTTTGTGGTTTCTGAGATATAAGATATGTGTTAAATACTAGTAGAAAAAAAAGAAGCTAGGTCAACACACTTATGTCTATTACAAATCGAATTTTAATTCAAATAACTCCAACAGCTTAAAGTCCATGACCCACCATGTTTTCAAATTGCATCGCCATTAATATTTATTAGTTTATTTAAAAATAATACAGGAGCGTTTATTTATATTGTAGAGAAATAATGCAAAATGTGTTATTTCATGATTTATAGCAGATTTTAGCAGAAGCTCCGGGAAGATCTGCCCCTCTCCAAATATGGGCATTCACATCACTAAAGATTCCGCCTTGGAGTTACAGGCGGAGTTTTAATAAGCCTTCATCAACTTCCATGACCGCTGCTCTAAGAGAGGAAAAAAAAAGAGAAGCGGTTGCTCACTGATGTCTGTCATATTCTGAGCAGCATCCACGTAGACATACTAGTTTAATTCGCTTGATCGCGACAAATTCATTCATTTCCGCATCGGCTTTTTAATCTCTCCCCTGACCAGACAGGTCGGGAGTAGAAAGGCAGCCGCGGCGCGGAGCTCTGAGCGCGCGGGCTTCCCCGTGCTCTCCCGTGCTCTCCCGTGCTTCCCCGTGCTCCAGCAACAAGGCTGGGACAGAACCGAGCCCCGGCACGAACTTCAAAGCTGACGCAGCGGAACGGGGAGCCAGGGAGAAGACGGGAGAAGCCGCGCGGCTCGCTCCTCTCTGGGCAGAGGAGAGGAGAGCAGCCAGCAACAGTCGCAGCGGTGTTATATCTTATTAAAAAGGTCTATAAAATAAATAAAAAATAAAAACAGAGCACTGGTCCAGCTGTACACAAAAATGCACCAGGAAATATGCAGTTTTACTCTCACTCTCATAAACCTCCATGGAAACTCATCCCTTCCTTCTGGGTGGAGACGTGACAAAAGTCACTCCACACTTCGACACTTTTCGGCCGCGTTTCCGGATTCATTCGGGACTCGGTTGTTTTTTTTGTTTTTTTTTTAACCCTCGCCTGGCCCAAATGCAAAAATGAAAATAGACGAAATATTCTACTACAGTAATAGTTCAATATGGTGAATTGTTACTGTCATGGTGGGTGTTGTCCTTTAAAGTATGCACATAAACATGTAGTGATTACACTCTGTTGGTTTGAAAAATATCTGCTTTGTGGTTTCTGAGATATAAGATATGTGTTAAATACTAGTAGAAAAAAAAGAAGCCAGGTCAACACACTTATGTCTATAAAAAAATCGAATTTTAATTCAAATAACTTCAACAGCTTACAGTATGCACATAAACATGTAGTGATTACACTGTGTTGGTTTGAAAAATATCTGCTTTGTGGTTTCTGAGATATAAGATATGTGTTAAATACTAGTAGAAAAAAAAAGCTAGGTCGACACACTTGTCTATAAAAAAATCGAATTTTAATTCAAATAACTTCAACAGCTTCCCATGGGCTCACCACCTGTGGGAGGGGCCAAAGGGGTCGGGTGCAATGTGAGATGGGTGGTGGCCGAGGGCGGGGACCCTGGCGGTCTGATCCTCGGCTACAGAAGCTGGCCATTGGGACATGGAATGTCACCTCTCTGGTGGGGAAGGAGCCTGAGCTAGTGTGTGAGGTTGAGAGGTTCCGACTAGAAATAGTCGGACTCACCTCAACGCATGGCTCTGGCTCTGGAACCAGTTTCCTTGAGAGGGGTTGGACACTCTTCCACTCTGGAGTTGCCCCTGGTGAGAGGCGCCGAGCAGGAGTGGGCATACTGGTTGCCCCCCATCTTGGTGCCTGTACGTTGGGGTTCACCCCGGTGAACGAGAGGGTAGCCTCCCTTCGCCTACGTGTGGGGGGACGGGCTCTGACTGTTGTTTGTGCCTATGCACCAAACGGCAGCTCAGACTACCCACCCTTTTGGACCTGAGGGGGTATTGGAGAGTGCGCCTCCTGGGGACTCCCTTGTTCTACTGGGGGACTTCAACGCTCACGTGGGCAATGACAGTGAGACCTGGAGGGGTGTGGTTGGGAGGAACGGCCCCCCTGATCTGAACCAGAGTGGTGTTCTGTTGTTGGACTTCTGTGCTCGTCATGGATTGTCCATAACGAACACCATGTTTAAGCATAAGGGTGTCCATATGTGCTCTTGGCACCAGGACACCCTAGGTCGCAGTTCGATGATCGACTTTGTTGTCGTCTCATCTGATCTGCGGCCGCATGTCTTGGACACTCGGGTGAGGAGAGGGGCGGAGCTGTCAACTGACCACTACCTGGTGGTGAGTTGGCTCCGATGGTGGGGGAGGATGCCGGTCAGACCTGGCAGACCCAAACGTATTGTGAGGGTCTGCTGGGAACGTCTGGCAGAGTCTCCCGTAAGACGGAGCTTTAACTCCCACCTCCGGGAGAGCTTTGAACACGTTCCAAGGGAGGCGGGGGACATGGAGTCCGAGTGGGCCGTGTTCCGCGCCTCTATTGTCGAGGCAGCTTATCGGAGCTGTGGCCGCAAGGTTGTTGGTGCCTGTCGTGGTGGCAACCCTCGAACCCGGTGGTGGACACCGGCAGTGAGGGATGCTGTCAGGCTGAAGAAGGAGTCCTATTGGGCCTTTTTGGCTTGTGGGACCCCGGAAGCAGCTGATAGGTACCGGCAGTCCAAGCGGCATGCGGCTCGGGTGGTTGCTGAGGCAAAAACTCGGGCGTGGGAGGAGTTCGGAGAGGCCATGGAGAATGACTTCCGTACGGCTTCGAGGCGATTCTGGTCCACCATCCGGCGTCTCAGGGGGGGAAAGAGGTACGAGACCAACACCATTTATGGTGGAGGTGGCGTGCTGCTGACCTCAACTCGGGATGTTGTGAGTCGGTGGGCGGAATACTTCGAAGACCTCCTCAATCCTACTGGCACGTCTTCCACTGAGGAAGCAGAGCCTGGGGACTTTGGGTCGGGTTCTCCGATCTCTGGTGCTGAGGTCGCCGAGGTGGTTAAAAAGCTCCGCGGTGGCAAGGCTCCGGGGGTGGATGAGATTCGCCCGGAGTTCCTTAGGGCTCTGGATGTTGTAGGGTTGTGTTGGCTTACGCGACTCTGCAATATCGCGTGGACATCGGGGGCAGTTCCCTTGGATTGGCAGACTGGGGTGGTGGTTCCCCTATTTAAAAAGGGGGACCGTAGGGTGTGTTCCAACTATAGGGGGATCACACTCTTAAGCCTCCCTGGTAAGGTCTATTCAGGGGTTCTGGAGAGGAGGGTCCGTCGGATAGTCGAACCTCGGATTCAGGAGGAGCAGTGTGGTTTTCGTCCTGGTCGTGGAACACTGGACCAGCTCTACACCCTCAGCAGGGTCCTGGAGGGTGCGTGGGAGTTTGCCCAACCAGTTTACATGTGCTTTGTGGACTTGGAGAAGGCATTCGACCGCGTCCCTCGGGGGGTTCTGTGGGGGGTACTCCGGGAGTATGGGGTACCAGGCCCTTTGATAAGGGCTGTTAGGTCCCTGTACGACCGGTGTCAGAGCTTGGTCCGCATTGCCGGCAGTAAGTCAGGCTCGTTTCCGGTGAGAGTTGGACTCCGCCAAGGTTGCCCTTTGTCACCGATTCTGTTCATAACTTTTATGGACAGAATTTCTAGGCGCAGCCAAGGTGTTGAGAGGATCCGTTTTGGTGACCTTAGAATCGCTTCTCTGTTTTTTGCAGATGATGTGGTCCTACTGGCTTCATCAGTTCGTGATTTACAACTTTCACTGGAGCGGTTTGCAGCCGAGTGTGATACGGCCGGGATGAGGATCAGTTCCTCCAAATCCGAGGCCATGGTCTTGAGCCGGAAAAGGGTAGCATGCCCTCTCCGGGTCGGGGAGGAGGTCCTGCCCCAAGTGGAGGAGTTTAAGTATCTCGGGATCTTGTTCACGAATGAGGGAAAACTGGAGCGTGAGATCGATAGGCGGATAGGTGCAGCGTCCGCAGTGAAGCGGGCGCTGTACCGGTCTGTCGTGGTGAAGAGAGAGCTGAGTCAAAAGGCAAAGCTCTCAATTTACCGATCGATCTACGTTCCCACCCTCATCTATGGTCATGAGCTTTGGGTTATGACCGAAAGAACAAGATCTCGGATACAAGCGGCTGAAATGAGTTTTCTCCGCAGGGTGGCTGGACTCTCCCTTAGAGATAGGGTGAGAAGCTCAGTCATCCGGGAGGGACTCGGAGTAGAGCCGCTGCTTCTCCACATCGAGAGGAGCCAGTTGAGGTGGCTCGGGCATCTGGTTAGGATGCCTCCTGGACGCCTCCCTGGTGAGGTGTTCCGGGCACGTCCCACCGGGAGGAGACCCAGAGGAAGACCCAGGACGCGCTGGAGGGACTATGTTTCTCGGCTGGCCTGGGAACGCCTTGGGATTCCCCCGGAGGAGCTGCTCCAAGTGGCTGGGGAGAGGGAAGTCTGGGCCTCCCTACTTAGGCTGCTACCCCCGCGACCCGACCCCGGATAAGCGGAAGAAGATGGATGGATGGATGGATGGATAACTTCAACAGCTTACAGTACTGTATGCACATAAACATGTAGTGATTACACTGTGTTGGTTTGAAAAATATCTGCTTTGTAGTTTCTGAGATATAAGATATGTGTTAAATACTAGTAGAAAAAAAAAGCTAGGTCGACACACTTGTGTCTATAAAAAAAAATCGAATTTTAATACAAATAACTCCAACAGCTTACAGTGTGTACATAAACATGTAGTGATTACACTGTGTTGGTTTGAAAAATATCTGCTTTGTGGTTTCTGAGATATAAGATATGTGTTAAATACTAGTAGAAAAAAAAAGCTAGGTCGACACACTTATGTCTATAAAAAAATCGAATTTTAATACAAATAACTCCAACAGCTTACAGTATGCACATAAACATGTAGTGATTGTGTTGGTTTGAAAAATATCTGCTTTGTGGTTTCTGAGATATTTGATATATGTATATATATCTTACATATATCTTATAAAATATATCTACATATAAAACAGTTTCTAGACTGAATTACCGGTAACCATGTTTTTCTTTTTTTTACAGTTAAGACGAAGAAGTCAACACCAGAATTTATCAACTTGTGTCTTCTGGAGGAAGCCCATGAGACAACAGGAAAAAAATCATTTAGGTGGATGCAGTATTTATTTTTGTGCTTTTTTCACTTCTTAGTTTTCATAATAAACATTTTATTTCTTAAGTGGTGTCATTGAACAATAATTTCCTAAACATATTTTACAATGTTAAGTGTGTACAGTATAGTGTTTGTTTAAAAACATACTGGAAGTTAAGAATATTTTCCATTTGCATTTGACCTTTAAAGAATCATAAGAAAAAGATTATTAGATTTGAACAGCCCTCCATCCATCCATCCATCCATCCATCCATCCTTCCTGATGTCGTGTCATGAGTAGTGCAGCAGCTTTTGCCAGGATGCACAGACGTCAACATGAACCCATCCATCCATCCATCCATCCTGATGTCGGGTTGTGGGTGCAGCAGCTTTTCCAAGGATGCACAGATGTCAACATGAACCCATCCATCCATCCATCCATCCTGATGTCGGGTTGTGGGTGCATGAGTAGTGCAGCAGCTTTTCCAAGGATGCACAGACGTCGCCATCAACCCCGATGAAGCTGTTCTTGGATGCCCAAACGAGTTTCCTGATCAACAAACATTTAATTATTAATACTTTGTTTTTACGTTTAAAGAAACATGCTTTTAATGTTTATGGGACAGTTTAAACCAAATTATCCATTTGCATTTGACTTTGAATTATCCCTGACAAAATATTACCGTTTAAATTTAATGAAATACAAACATTTAATATTACAGGGCCAATTGAAACCTAATTAATTCCTAATCTGTACCTTACTGTAAAAATAGTTTAACTGATTACAGGGCAGTGCGATCAATGTGTTAAGCAATGTTAACAGGAACCTTGTACATATATGAGAATAATCTTTATTATAAAGAAAGAAAATGGAAAACACAGGGGTTTAAAACAAGCTGAAAAGGCAATAAAAGTAAGATCAGAGCATTAAATAGCTCAAGGGACATTACCGCCAACAGGTGGTGAGACAAGGTCCTGCAGGGTGTTCTTCTTCTAATGTTTAGTGGTGGCTAGTAAATAGCTTGAGGTAACACTACCGCCACCACGTGGTAGGACGAGTGAGATTCTACACCCCGCCCACAGAAGGGCTGCAGTAGTGAATGGAGACAAAACCGTACATGTGAGCCGATACTAACTGGAACAGACCGGACCAGACTGAGCCGCTCTGGGCCGGTAAATGGAAAAGGGGCATTAGAGAGTGAACACCTACCTTTTGTGGTTCTTTGCTTGTCTTAGATATTTCAATCGGAGGTGCTTTAGGAGCGGGGCTCCCTTTAAACCATTTTGAGTCACTGTTCCAGCTGGCACCAACATTTCGGTGTTTGTTGGTTTGAACGTCTTGTTTAATCTCGCTTGCTGTAGGAGAGGGAACCTCTTCTATTTTTAGTGACTGGGATTCGACCTTTTGACCTGGGCACACCCCTGAGGGTGTTTTGCCTTGCATGTGAGCCTCAAAAACATTTACAGACCACCGTTTTATTTCTGATGGTCTGATCTGATATCGTAACTCAAGGCCTTTTCAGAGAAGTATTTCTCTTTCTCGTATGCCCTTCTGCCTTATCAATTCAACCTTTGCTTTGAGCAGCTCAAAAGCTTCATCTCTGTCTTGCCAGATGTACTTGGCAGCTGAGTACCATATTTTTCGGTGTATAGGTCGCACTGTCCAATTATTATCAATAAATTGGAAAAAATCCATAAATAGGTCGCACCGGTGTATAGATCGCACCTAAGTCACCGCCGACGTAACGGGTCATCCACCGCTGACGTGCCACGTCACCACCGAGTCAACCCGGAAATATGGACCGAGTGTTTACCTCTGCTGCAAGGAGCATACAGCAAGGCTTTAAGAAGATTACCACTTTAAAACAATTATTTGTTGGATAAAAATTACAGTATAGCAAATATGTGTCTGAGCTGAACTTTTCTTTAATAAATGAACGTAATTGTGAAATGAGCTGGATTTAAAAATTTGTTTCGATAGCTACCGGTACGTCTGATGAAAACAAAACGAGCACGCGCAGCACCGGAAATGCAGCAAACAGACCCGCATGAATTGGTACGGTGTTTGTATTTTAGCAGGCTAAACACCTCAAAAATATATTTGTTAGCTGACTTTTTTAAAGACTGAATGTAATTGTGAAATGTGCTGGATTTAAAATTTTGTTTCGCTAGCTCGTCTGATGAAACCAAACGTGCACGCGCAGCACCGGAAATGCAGTAGCAGCGAACAGACCTGCATGAATTGGTATTTTAATTTTAGTAGGATAAACACCTCAAAAATATATTTGTTAGCTGCTTTTAAGACTGTGTCTCAGTTTAATTTTTGTTAATAAATGATTACAAATCAGCTTATTTCAGAATGTAAATACCACCAACATCATTAAAATTAGACTACAGAAACTCCTAAAAAATATTTGTTGGCTGCCTTTTTTGTAAGACTGTGTCTCAGTTTAATTTTTGTTAATAAATGATTACAAATCAGCTTATTTCAGAATGTAAATACCACCAACATCATTAAAATTAAACTACAGACTCCTAAAAAAAGTATTTGTTGGCTGACTTTTTTGTAAGACTGTGTCTCACTTTAATTTTTGTTAATAAATGATTACGGTACAAATCAGTTGCAGCTGAAAGTGATCTGCTCAGAGTTGCAGTTGCTGTGGAAACCAGTGCAAGAGAGCTGGGAGATGCAGTTGCTATGGAAACCAGTGCAGGAGAGCTGGGAGATGCAGCATCTGGAGGTGCAGCTGAAAGATGCAGCATCTGGAGATGCAGCTGAAAGATGCAGCATCTGGAGATGCAGCTGAAAGATGCAGCATCTGGAGGTGCAGCTGAAAGATGCAGCATCTGGAGGTGCAGCTGAGTGAAATGCACTTTGACAGTTACCGGTACACCCACAAACCTTAAATAAAGCAGCTTTGAAATTACTACGGTACCTGTACACCCGCACATAAAGATGACTGAAACAGATATGTTTTTGTGGTGTTTATTTACAATATTTACAAATTATTTACAGTACCAATACAACTCACTCGAAGCCCAAAAACTCCTCGTCCTCTGTGCCACTTTGAAAAAGTTCTGCCAGTCCTTGAGCCAGCCTGCCAGTGGTGAGAGGTCCCTCCTCCTCCTCCTCTTCACTGCTGTCCTCTGCCTCAGCACCAGCTCCAGCAGGCCGGGGGAGGATGCCCGCCTTCCTGAACCCAGCCTTGATGGTGCGGGTGGTGACTGAAGCCCAGGCCTTGTCCACCCACTCCACCGCCTGGGCGAAGGTGGCGTGCCGCATCCTCCCCGTCGCTGTGAAGCTGTGCTCTCCACTTATCATCCACTGCTCCCACAACTTCCTCAGGGAGGCCTTGAAACTCCTGTTGACCGAGATGTCAAGCGGTTGCAAGAGTTTCGTCAGCCCCCCTGGGATGATTGTGGGAACAGTGTTGAGGGTCTTGACCTTCGACTTCATGGCCTCCGTGATGTGTGCCCTCGTGCTGTCCATGACGAGGAGAGCCTTCTTGGTCCTGAAGAACCCGTCAGGACGATGGATGAAGCACTTGGTGATCCAGTGGAGCATCATCGCTTCGTCCATCCATCCCTTCGGGTTCACGGCCACCACCACCCTGGAGCTGAAGTCCTCCTTAGGAATGGTCTTCCTCTTGAAGATGACCATGGGGGGAAGTTTGCAACCATCAGCACCACAGGCCAGAACCACTGTGAAGTGAGACTTCTCATGGCCTATGGTGAGGATGTTGATGGTCTTCTCCGCCTTCTGGAAGACACTGTGTCCAAGTGGAATGTCAAATGTCAATGGTACTTTGTCCATATTAATAATATGGTCCGCAGTGATCCCATGCGTCTGGACCTGGCGTGAGAAAGACAAAAGGCAGACATTAATGTTGGGCTAAAAGAATCGAGCGTGCACTCACAGACCTGCTGTGAACGCACCAAGTGACTTGCAACATAAAAATGTTTCTTTGTTTGTCCACATCAAAAGTCCACATCACATGTCCACATCACATGTCCACATTTACCGGTATATCAAACCAGTGCTCCACAGTCACTGGCTGACTTTAAACAAGGCTTAAAGACCTTTATTTTTAAGCGAGCGTATCGGTACTCTGCCTCCACATGATTTTATCTCTGATCTTAGTTGATATTATCATTGTTTTAATAGATTTTATTATGGTTTTTGGTTGTTTTATCACTGATCTTACCGGTACTTGATTTTATCACTTGTTTTTTATCTTTAATTTTAGCTGCACTTTGTAGCACTTTGAGATTTTTGTTAATAAAACATGCGTTGTAAATTAAATTCATTATTATTACCATATTATTATTAAATTAATATATTAAAATTTAGCAAGAAGTGCGTTAAACACACAAAAAAGTACAGGTAAACAAAGAATCAAGCACGCACCCACTCACCCCAAACTCGCTATGAGCGTGTGATTTTATATTAAATTAAGATATTAAAATTTAGCAAGATGCAGGTACCGTACGTTTAAAACACACAAAAAAAACATGTTCGCTTAGCTAGCGGTACCGGTACCAGGCGACACACGAAGACTAGTGCATTAACAGAGTAGCCGAGTTTTCGACAGCTCGAGTGCTTTGACTTCTATCGAGGCTTTTTTGTCCAACTCGGGTACCCGTAGTGACGTCACATTTCACATTTCACAGCGCGCGGGGCAGCTTTTAGCTTTTAGTAGACGCTACAAAATGGATTCCTGTGTGCGCACGGATGTTAATGGAGCAGGCCGTCTTGTCAAAAAGGTAAAACAGTTTATAATTTTATAAAATGCGCTACTTCGTGTTGACTTTCTTTGTAGTAGATTGTGACAGCAGAGGGCAGTGTTGCAATGCAGGTCCCATATTATAACACGGCCGAAACGGCTTCCTTTCTCTCGTTTCACAAACAAAAAAAAACAAATATTCATCTCTCTAGAGCTACCAACAATCTATAAACACAATCTCTAAAAGTAAACCTAAATTGCACAGCTGCAGGCGGTGGTACGGTGTGGCTGTGGCCCCATTTGTTTTTAAGTTTCGGTTTTCATCGCTTATACTTTCACTTTTAATATTATTAATATAACTAATAGTTTTGTTTTTCCTGTGACTTATGTGCAGTATGATAAATGATAGGAGCATAATAAATGCTCCCAATGCTTTGTTGGTCTTTTTTTTCTTTTTGTAAAGACGTTTTTAGGCATTTATATTTATTTATTTATTTTGCATCGTAAGACACTGTGACGTCATCGGCTACTCGAGCGTCGTTCGAGTTCTTTTATGTTAATGTCGAGGTTAAAAATTATGTACTCGTTCAACCCTTAACGAAGACAGACATCTTCGTACATTAAACAAAGAAACGCGCGCACTGACAACAAACTCACTGTGAGCGCGCGATTTTATATTAAATTAATCTACCGGTATTAAAATTTAGCAAGATACAGGTACGTTTAACACACTAAAAAAAACATGTTAGCTTACCTGCCGGCTCACGAAGGCACGGAAGGTGTCCAGCTTGTCCTGGTAGTCGGCCGGGAGCTTCTGGGACATGGTGGTCCGAGCCCTGATGGAGAGGTCTTGGCGCTTCATAAAACGAAAACACCAGCTCGGACCACCAACAAACTCCGTGATGCCCAGGTCCTTGGCGAAAGCAATGGCATGGAAGCGTAGCTGGACCGTGGAGACTCCTCTCCCACAGGCGCGCTCCGAAATAACCCAGGACTTGACCCTGTCTTCAAGTTCTGGTCACCTGGCTCTCTTGCCCCTGTTCGCCCGCTTGGTCCGCTTCATGGCCTGGATCACCGCCTCAGACTTCCTCCAGCCCCGGATCACCTTTTCACTGACCCCGTACTGGCGGTCAGTGGCTCGGTTCCCGTGAACCACGGCGAATTTGACAATGTCCAATTTAAAATCCGCCGTGTAGGACTTCCTTTTTGGAGGCATGGCTGCTGTTGTCTCGTTGTTGTTCTCTTCTCTCGTGTTGTTCGCTGTTGCTGTATCTGTCCTACTCCCACAGAGATGTAGCCGGGGTGATGGGCTTTTATGCTCAATACACAAACAGGTAACGCCTTCAGGCACGTCTGCAGGTACTGTACCGGTAAACAGACTACAGGTCTCTTTAGCGTCCATAGCGGCCGAAACTGGTACTGCAAACTGTACTGCCACCCTAGCGGCTGAAAGTGGTACTGCACTGCTCTCCTAGCGGCCGAAAGTGGTACTGCACTGCTCCCCTAGCGGCCGAAAGTGGTACTGCACCCTTTTTTGCCAAAGTGAAAAACGGTCAGAACTCAGCCAAAAATTGGTCTAAAAATATGGGGGAAAAAATCCATAAATAGGTCGTACCGGTGTATAGGTCGCAGGCCTTGAAAAAAACCATAAAAAGGTGCAATCTATACACCGGAAAATAGTCACCACGCTTTGAGACAGATTTTTTCTCTGTGTCGTTAATGATAGTGCTGCACATTATTCTAGGTTGGTTGTCCTTGTTTGTACTATTCAATTTTTTCAACAACCGACGTATTTTCTCCATCTCTTCTGAGCTCAGAGATTGTTATCTGAACTTTTCACCTGATTTTTGAAAGACATTCTCTGCAGCCGAGTAGTTACCACCTAGAGGGCACACCTCTAAGGGTTTTTTGCTTTGTTTTTGAGCTTCAAAAACATTTACAGTAGGGATGCACCGATAAATCGGCCAGCCGATCGATCGGCCCCGATTTCCTTAGTTTGGGGAGATCGGTGATCGTCCGATCTTTAAATGAGAAGCCGATTTTATCTACCAATCTCATCTGCCTCCGCAAAGGTCGGAAAATCATGAAAATTTAGGGTGCTTTTTGACCTTTTAACACCTGAAAATCGGTATCGGCCAAAATCGGAATCGGCAGGTCAGACTTTCCAAAAATCGGTGATCGGTTATCGGCCATAAAATTGAAATCGGTGAACCCCTAATTTACAGCATACTGTTTTATTTCATCCAGAGATGTTACTTCCAATTGACGCCAGGTGCACCATGGTACCTTGAATCTTATATCAGAGATTAGATTATTTCTGAAAACAGATTTGAAAAGCGTCTGCTCTTCCAGGCCCGGTTCCTTTTTGTCACCTGAATACGCCTTGAAAATTCTGTCATAGAACAGCAATGGACGTTCATCTTCTTTCTGCAAGACATTCCGGGCAGCTAAGTAGTCACCACCCAATGAGACAGATTTTCTCTCTGTGCGAGGTGCAGGGGGAGCAGGTCCTCGGCTTGGGGGTTCCTCTTAGGACCCTATGTTGTATGAGTCTACTAGAGGCACATACTGTATGAGCCTTGGGCGCGCACCTTCTTGAACTTCCATCTTTGTTTTGATTTTTTGTGAAAATCAATAAGACAGTTCTTATTTTAATGTGTGCAGATAAATCTTCACTTTTAATGTAGCACTGAGTCAATCAAACTAACCAGCTGTCTGGTTTAAGTGTTTCACTGTGTAATAAGTATTTTTATTCATAGGTACCTTCTTTCAGGTTTTACCCTTAAATGAATTGTAAAAGTTAAATGCCCTCTTGCAGTGTTAACTTTAAATATAACTTGTTTTTTTAACAACAGTTACTAACTAACCCAAGCATGATTTCTGTTCTACTTACTCAAACGCTTTTTAAAAGATTTGAAATAAATGCAATATTCACACTAAAATGTTCCCAGGATGCTGCTCCATCATGCCTTAAAAAGATGTATTGCAGTTTGGCTAAACTGTTTTGCTGTATTTTGACAGTTATCAGGAGTGAAAATGGATTTCCAGTTTGTTATTTTAAATATATTTTTATTTAAAATAAACTGGAGTTTTTGTGTGCTCAGCATAACATTACAGATGTTATTCCAAATAAAAATCAGTGATTTGTATTAATTTGTTCGTTGACATCCTCAAATTTGTTCTGCTATCTTTGTTCTAACAGCAGATGGTGTATTGAAAGCTTACTTTTATCACAAAGTGACTGTAATTACTCTTCCTGGCAGCTAGGGGCGCTCTGGGTTCCAAGGCTGCGTTGACTTCTGGTTAGCATTAGCCGTAGCTTCGAACTAAATTGGTTAAACGTCAACTTTTGGGATGAATTTTAGCCTGGATGTGACAATCGCTTAAGCAAAAACATTCTTTTAAGAAACAAATCAATTTGATTAAAATGTTTGGAACGTGTTCTGTGAACTTTTAGATATATAAAAAAAAAAATCTTTTTCCTTTTTTTTCTCTATCAGGGTCATGTCAGTTCCGGTGACGTGTTGTTCGATGATACCTTCACGAACTTTTACGTACTGTCGGAATTCGTTCGAACTGACTTTTTAATTGCTCTAAAACACTTTTAGAATATCTCAAAACACTGCGTTTAAACAGTTTCTGACGATATTTCATGCATAGAAACGAAACAAGCCAGACAATTTGTTAGAATTGTGTGAACAAAACTGAAATTTGATGACCAACAGCGCATCACGTGATCACTTTTAACAAAGCACAGCGCATAAACAGGCACTATGAAACGTAGTGATAGCCGATAGCATTAACTTATCACAAACTTAGACTCTTTTTCAACTCATAAAACGCTTAAATACACCCCAAAAATTCTGTGAACTTATCGTTTCAACATCCGAACAGTTCTACCAAGCTACGCCCAGTAAAAATAGCAAAATAAATGTCGCCTACACAGACTTTTAGCAACACGTCAGAGCTATGGACCGGGTCAAAACCTCGATCCGACAGCTTCAGACACTGTTATTCCTGCTTAAAATGTAACGATACCACTCGACAGCAATTTTCCAGATGAACTATGAAGCTCTTATAGGCACAGTTTTGACACGGAGGTCAACAACAAATGAATTGCACCTTATCTGACTGGGTCAGTCAGAACCGAACCCAACCGAACCATGAAGAGTGACAATTATTTAACCCAACACCTTCCAACAAACGTTTAAAAGTTGAGTAAAGACAATTTCTCAGCGTCAAGTGACATTAACCAGCAGTTTCCTGTAGCCTTGACACTTTCCCAGCCAAAAACTATCATTTTTCGAGTCTAAAAACTTGGACAAAATTTATGCCAACGTGTAAAGTACAGAAATATTAAATATTAAGCTTTCAGAGACTTGTACGAGACCACCAAATGTAATAATATATAGGCGTTTATCAGTTTACTGACTTACCTATATTTTAGATGTAAATTGGCAGGGTTTAGACCAGACCTGCTCATTACGTCGGCATTACTGGTCGATCGCAGCGTGACATTTTTTATTTTTTTCCCCACAGCGTGATGTTAAAAAATTGTCAGCCAATGAAACATCCCGTTACTTGATTGACATACAGGGCAACCAATCAGATGACAACTGAAAACATCCCGTCACTTGATTGACATACACGGCAACCAATCAGATGAGAGCTTTAGGTCACGCTCATGCAGCTTCTAAAAACAATGGCGCGAAGGTGGAAGTTGAACGCAGCAAAACATACTAAGCGAAAACAATCAGATTTCGGACTGTTCATGGAAAATACGACATCGACTTCCCACCGAAAAGCCAGCTGAGAAAGAGAAAGGTGCACTAAAATCCCTGTTCGGACAGCAGCAACTTCAAAAGCGATTTGCCGCCACCATCTTCCGGGTGAGTGACGCTGTGTTGTTTCTCTGCACGCTTAAACATACTGGTTGGGAGCTGACGTGGCTTTATTATTAAAATCATACGAGACACTTTTCATACAGAATAACCTCCTTGACTACTCTCCGTTCTCTGCACGTTTCCCTGTCCCGCAGCGCGAGCGTTTGCATAACACACTTTCGCGCTGCGTTCAGGGACAGTCGGTAAAATACACCGCTGTAAATCTCTCCGTACCAAAAGAGACATTTTTATGCCTTTGTTCACTAAATTAAACGTGTCCGGAGCCATAACAACCTGTTACAACTGTGGTTATCAACTGGTGGCCTGTGGACCACTTTAGATTTGCTGGAGGGGGCTTTTAGAAATGACATTTATTAAAGTAAAAAATATCTAATGATTTTTTTTTTTACATTTATTAAAGTAAAAGACCAGATTCTTATAAAGAAGGGGGTGGGGATCAGTTTCATTTCATTTATTCATTTGTATAGCACTTTACACAACCACGGTGATGGTGACTAAAGTGCTTAACAAAAAACAGTGCAGTACAGTAAAAGACAACAGATTAAAAATCAAGAAAACACAACATAATAGCAAAAATAAAACCAGAAATGTCACCACATATTTAATTACTAAAAGCCAGTTGGAATAAAAAAGTCTTAAGCTTCGATTTAAAAAGGCCAAGTTCAGTAATCTGACGTAGCTCAAGCGGGAGCGTATTCCAGAGTAGAGGTGCGGCCGCAGAAAAGGCACGGTCACCCCAACGTTTATATTTTGTCCGTGGAACAGAGAGCAGGAGCTGTCTGACCTCAGAGACCTGGAGCGGGCAGGGAAACTTAACAACTCTGTTATATTTCTACCATATATTTTTAAAATAAAATTTAAAAAATCTATATTGCTGTCACCATCACCCCATTTGGTCCCTACGGTCGACCAGGTGCCCATGGGCACCACGTTGGTGACCCCTGATTTATTACATGTGTTGTGCAATATTTGCTTATTCAGTTATGCAAGGTACATCAACATAGGTACATTGTACATAAAAAGAATCCTTAATACATTTGAAGATAATTATATGTTTTGCATTTTTGTATTGGGTAGATCTTTTGGACTTGGTTTTTTATAAGTAGCTCGCATGCTGAAAAAGTGTGAGCACCCCTGGTTTAGACTGACACAAAAATACATCATTAATTAAATGAGTTCTCTATTTTCAGTTTAATACCAATAATTCTGTGCCTTGGAGGTGAAATGTAAAGACATGAAATGTTAACTTATGTTAGTAAAGAAGGACTGGGCCATTTATTTAACAGAATCATAAATTACATCACACCGTATGTACATGATTGGTTGATCAAGTTTCCTATAATTAACTTCAGCATAGATGAAACACGCGTCCGTAATTTCATAGGAGCAACAGAACACAAGTTATCGATCTTATAATAACTTATATCTGCGGGAACAATAAACTTAAAGTTTAGTTATTTAAAATAAGAAAGTTTCAGGGAAGCGAAAATGGAGGATGAAAGAAAATGGAGTAGTGTGTTTAACCAGGAAAATATGGCAGCTCTCCGACCGATCTCGGCTACACGTTGGTACGACTTGGCAAAGCATTTGACGACTTTGTTACCTCGTGAAGATGGTCAGTCCCCAGTTGGTCCAACTGGTCAGTTCGTTTACCGTTCTCAGCGTCTCCAGACGTCTGCCTCGACTCGAACCGAAGTAGCGACCAGTTCCGGTTGGCTTTTCAAGATAAAGGATTCCTTTGAAGGAATTTCACTAAAGTGAAGCTTTTTACAGCTTGAAATGGATTTATAACAGGCATGTTATAAATCTTTAACTTAATGACGCGTCCTTAGCGTGTGACTGGCGTTCATTCAGCTCTTTGGGAAACCTCATGGCTTGAGGTCCTCAGCAGACTCTCCACTCAGACCGGAGGTCAGACTCTTTGAAGCTTGAGTTGACCCAGAACTTATCTCTTCCTGATTTGCGAGTGGCACCAGAAAAGGATGTAAGGATGACATCAGAGCATGTCAGGATGTTTATAAGTAGGTCAAGAGATTAGTTCATGATAGAAAGATAAAGTGTTAGTTTCAGATGCCAGCGTTTTATGATAAAACTGTCTTAACACTTTACACACAACACTGTTAACCTGTTGGTTTGGTTAAACACGTCAGTACAGCATTATATTTGCAACCTCACTGAAGATACTAGCAAAAACAGATATCATTCATCTTGATTATTAAATAGGACAAAAACAAAATAGCTCTTGTTGTGGTGCTGTCCTGAATTCAAGCTAACTGAATGAGATAAAATGTCACTTTATCTTCACTTGCAAGTTTGAGGAGAAATCCTTCATGAATAACACTGAAATAACATTTGCTATTCAACATGAATTAAACAGTTTGAAATAAACAGTCTTTGACTATCAAACATTGGATTCAAATGCTTACTTAACACAAGGTTATTCATTAACACAAAATAAAGGAATAAGAGAGTCTCTTATGACTTATTGTGTTTTGATTCAAAATAATGTAATAAAATAATGTTAATGTCTTTTTACTGAAAGTATCAGTGAAAAGGTGTCACTGGGACAGTTCAAAGAGACTAAGGTGTATCAGAGACCACTGTCTGGTCCACTACACTGTAATATTCCCTTTTGTTTTCTTATTATCGCCAATACTGTAAATTGTTTTTATACTTTTTATATTTATATTCTTGTTCTAGATTTCAGGAAACATGAGTACAGATTATTCTTTTTTTTGCATGCGTTTCTCAATCCATTTGTCATCCATGTTGGATCAACATATTTCTTTGTTTGTTTACTCTTTGTTAGCACACAATTCTTATTATACAAAACTTCCAGTATATTCATAAATTCTTCATAGGATTTATTGACATCATCCACATAAACACCTTCCCAATTCTGTTTATCTAAGTCATTTTTTTAATCTATCTAATGCTTTTTTTGATGTGTTTATTAATTTATTTTTATTTCTAGGAATTTTCTTATCAATGTCATCATTTATATAAGTTATGAAAATTGGTAAATGATCACTTATATCTGTCATCAAAATACCACTTGTCACAATGGCATTGATGAATGTAAAAAAGTTATCAATTATAGTAGCACTGTGAGATGTAATTCTTGTTGGGTTGTTAATTAAAGGGAAAAAAACTCAACCTATACATTGAATCTATAAATATATTGAGGTTATTTGAATCAGTTGTGTTTCCAAGACCAATATTAAAATCTCCACATAAAAAAACATTTTTGTTACAGCTCTTAACTAGTAATTCATTTAGTTTATCAGTGAATAATTCTATTCTTGATCCTGGAGATCGGTATACACAACTTATTATTATATTTTTACTATTATTATTTATTATTTCTATTGTTATAATTTCCATTACATCGTCGACAACTAGTGACATTTCACTATGCAATCTGCACTTTAACTCAGAGTTGACAAATAAAGCCACTCCTCCACCTCTTTTATTTTTTCTATTCATGTAATATATTTCATATCCTTCAATGTAAGCGTTTTGTATATTTCCATCATTTAACCATGTTTCAGACAGTGCTATTATTGTAAAAGGTGTTAATTTTTTTTAAATATTCTTGTATTTCAGAAATTTTTGTATTCAGACTTCTACAGTTAAGATGAATTATTGAAAGAGTCCCATTTGCCGTACCAATTTTGTTATACTGTTCTATATTATAATGTTCACTGTTCTTTATGGTTGGAAAAATATTTCTATTAATGACATCATCAACATTGTATATTTTTAATTCTAATTCATCATACATTTTCATCATTTAATGTTATTGTTTGCCATGATGTTTATTTTATTTATTTTATGTATAAGAAGTTTCATGACTCAGGGATTTTTTTTCATCACATGGGCTTATTTCAATCTTTCCAAGTCATTCAACTCTCTTACCATTTTTGCCTGTTATCCTTCTTTCTCTATAATCCAAATTTTACAATTTCTCGTCCATGTTGAGAATATTTTTTTCTGGTTTTAACAACCTTGCTTCGCGAGCAAGATTACAATTTTTCATTGTTAAATGTTCGTATAGACTCTTGTTCCTTTTAATTTTCTGGCCTGCATCAATACATTGTTTCGTGATTTTCTGCTGATGAATTTTACTACTATTACTGGTTTGTCTTTTTCCTTCTTGCTGGGCCAGGTGTAACACATAGAAATATCATCATGATCCAGATCGATGTCCTTATCTTGAAAATAGTCCACACCTGGTTTCTCGAGAGTCCGCTGTTCTCTTTAGCCGTTTTTGCACTGCACAGCCCTCCCCGGCCCTGAGCCCAGCCTGGCGCTGGTGTGTGCTAAAAAATATTTGTTAGCTGAATATATATATATTAGTGTTTCTGAGTTTAATGTTTGTCAATAACTGATTACAAATCAGCTTATTTTACATGTGCGTAGCAAGGATTTTCTGAGGGGTGATCTGTTAAAAGAAAAAGTGGACCTAGAAAAAGCAAGATACCCAGTGGCTTACTCGTTTAGCGTTAGGTTGGCGCTCCGGCCCTTTTCTCGACTCGGGTTCGAATCTCACTCGGTTGAAACTTATTTGACGCTTGTCTTTTATTGGATTAAAAAAAAAAGGAGTTTCACAAAGTCTTTTCATTTTATCTCAGTCCTCATTTTTTTATCCAATAAAAGACAAACGTAAAATAAGTTTCAACCGAGTGAGATTTGAACCCGAGTCGAGAAAAAGCTCGGAGCGCCAACCCAACGCTTAACCAGTAAGCCACCGGGTATCTTGCCTTTTGTAGGTCCACTTTTTCTTTTAACGGATCGCCCCTCAGAAAATCCTTGCTACGCACATGT
This sequence comes from Garcialebias charrua, assembly GCA_038048925.1. NCBI lineage: Eukaryota > Metazoa > Chordata > Actinopteri > Cyprinodontiformes > Rivulidae > Garcialebias > Garcialebias charrua. The sequence goes on from JBBPBX010030386.1 coordinate 24,111, forward strand.
AAAATAAGCTGATTTGTAATCAGTTATTAACAAACATTAAACTCAGAAACACTAATATATATATTCAGCTAACAAATATTTTTTAGTCGTTTCTGTAGTTAAATTTTAATGAAATTCAGCTCGCGCTGAAATGCGGAAATGCTCTCTATGGGTGCGCGCTTCGTGTTATTTACGTTTTAAAATAAGCTGATTTGTAATCAGTTATTAACAAAAATTAAACTCAGAAACACTAATATATATATATTCAGCTAACAATTTTTTTTAGGGGTTTCTGTAGTTAAATTTTAATGAAATTCAGCTCGCGCTGAGGTTGTTGTTAGAACGAGTTGATGACTCAACACGCAGCAGTCCCGCCCCTGCTGCAAACAACAAATCAAATGTGAGCAGTACATGACGTCAAACTGGGCCCGGGAGCTTGGCCCGATCAGAACCTCCGTCGGTGGGGTTCCAAAACTAGGGCTCCCGCCGGCCCGAGAAGGCAAATGCGAACCACACGAACCCGGGTTAGAAGCAGGGTGGGGCCCGGGAGGGCCAGGGAGGGCCGTGCAATACGAAAACAGCTTTTGTGATCCATCCTCAGTTGATTTTTCACCTGAAACCACTCTTGTGAATAATCGAGGTTTAATCTCAAGTCCTGTGATAACAAGATTTTCTTTTCTTGCATTTTGTTCCAGATCATCAATTTGTTACAATAGATTCATTATTTTTTGTCTTTATTTACTAACTGCAGTTTCAGTTGTTTAACCTCTTCAAATAAGCCTATCAGGAGTTTCTGTTGTGATGTCAGTGTAACTACCGTACTTTTCGGCGTATTGGTCGCTGTTTTTTTACTAAATTGCAGGTCCTGCAACTTATACGGCAAAACGACATATTTATGGATTTTTTCCCAGAATTTTAGACCAATTTTTGGCTCAGATGTGACAGTTTTTCATGTTGGCAAAAAATTGTGCAGTACCACTTTTGTCCGCTAGGGAGCACTTCCAGAGAGTCCACCGACCGTTTCCAGCTCAAGTGTCCGAAAAAAGCCTCCTCTGCTCGGACTGACTCTGTCGCTGCCCGGCCTCCTGCTTTGGAGGTAACTACTTTTCGAGACTTGTTGTGTGCTATTTATAAGACTGAGCTGAATACAGCAACTCAGACTGAGGAAGTCTTTCGGATGAAAGACGAAACGTTTCTACATTTTTTTTGCTTTGTTTTGTTTTGTTTTTTGAATGTCCAGAGGACCAGACTTAGCTTTTTTAGATTTTTCTACCTGGATTATTGAGCATGCATCAGAGTACTTTTTGCTCCGTTTGTTAGCCGTTTGTTAGCAAGATAAGACAAGAACCACAGGACAGATTTTTCTCAAACTTACAGAATGTAATCACTGTATGGACATTTACAAGTGACTAGCTTTATGAGATGTTTGAGATTTTAAAAAATCGTTCCTTTAGCTTTGTTGTTAGCGGTTAGCTACCAAACAAATACCTACTATTTAGATAAACAGCTCATAAACCACTCGGTGGATATTTTTTTTTAGCTTACAGAGTGTAATTATATAGGTTTTCATTTACAAATTGTTGACCTGTATAAGACATTTGAGATAAATTTCGATTTTTTAATTCGTTTTTTTAGAGACGGAATCGTCTCGTTAGCTTCGGTTTTATTTCCGTTTATATTGTTATAAATAGCTCATAAACTACTCGGCGGATATTTTTTTAGCTTACAGAGTGTAATTATATGGGTTTTCATTTACAAACTGTTGACCTGTATAAGACATTTGAGATAAAAATTCAATTTTTTATTAGTTTTTTTTAGAGACCGAATCGTCTCGTTAGCTTCGGTTTTATTTCCGTTTAGTGTATATTGTTATAAATAGCTCATAAACCACTCGGCGGATATTTTTTTAGCTTACAGAGTGTATAGACCTTTTACCAGTTGACGTCATCGCGCATGCGCACTCGCATTTTTCGAGAATTTACCGGAGCCTGGGGCTAACGCAGCCACACTACTGGAGTGTTTTCATTACTGCCAATGGTCGCGATGGGGAAATATGACTTTTATTGTGTTTATAATTGTCCGAGGCAAACGTAAACGAGTAAAAGAAGAAGGTGAGACTTGTTCGTTTTACCAAATCCCTGTAGGAAAGTCGAGTAAAGCGACTAAAAGAAGGAAGATGTGGCTTCAAGCGCATCGCCAGCAGGACTTCACCCCGACACAAAACAGCAAAGTGTGTAATCGGCATTTTTTATCTGGCATGGCCATTAATGATCCAAACTCCGTGGATTAAGTTCCTACATTACATCTTGGATATGGGAAACAGACAAAACAGAGAACAACCTCCCGCAGCAGAACAACATGCTACTGGACAGTTGATAAGCTAGCAGCTAGCTAGGTCTACTAGACCTCGCTGTACCTCAGTCCACTGCCTGTGTTGAAGTTTCAACCTGCGACATGCAAGGAGATTCTTCCTTCAACCCCCTGAAGAAATAACAGGTGAGTAAAATGTCTTCAAACATGCAGCTCTATAAAAATGAATAGACCACTGCACTGTTACCCCAATTTACACTACATGCGTTCCAGCTCCGCCCCACTCCGGTCCGCAGGTCGCAGCTGAGCGTTTCAAGTCCAGTTTACACTACCTCCGCTCCGCTCCAGTCCGCCTGGATGCGCCACTCCGAGACGCATGTGCGGGAATTGCGAGATCGCGCGATAAATCAAGTGATAAATAAGGAAGTCAGAACAAAACAATTCATTCGGTGGAAGAAGGAGAACAACAGTAGAGACTGCCTCGCTGTTTGATTGTTTTTTTCATTGTAGGCATAGTCATAAATGATAGTTTGACAGCATTTTTGTACAAATAAATCTGTATAGAGCTAGGATTAGTCCGTCCGTGGTGATTTTATTTTGTAAATACGGATGTTGTGCTCGTTCCTTTTCCTGTTGGTGCGACGTAATCTTTAAAAGTTGACTCCGGCACAGCTCCGGCGTCCGGCAGAAATAGGATCGGTTTCTAATTTTGACGGACTGCCGTCCGCTCGCCACCGCTCGCCACCGCCGTGCGGAGCCAGTGTAAACGCTCTCACTGATTATAATGGGTGCGTATTTGCTGCGGAGGTCGGACCGGAGCGGGGCCGGAATGCATGTAGTGTAAATTGGGGGTTAGCCTGTTATCATTTGAACTCTTTCTGCGTTGAAAAAATATAGTAGTTTCCACAAAACAAACATGTTTTATTAACATTATTTGATGTCTGACAGCAATGTATCTTTGAAAACATTTCAGCCATTTCTCTGTTTCTGTAAGTTATTTGCACAGTTTTGCTGGGAGCATCGGTGACATGCTGTCACAGAAAAAAAGGAGCAATTATCCTGTCATCAATGTGTATAGGCAGGCATACAGTTTAACTATATACATAAGACTGTTTTGTTTATTGTTAAATATGAATTAATACTTTGTTTTACAGTAGCAACTGGCCACCAACTCCTTGCTGACAAAGGGTTTGATGTCAAGTCAGAGGTGGAAAAAAGGGGAGCTAGTCTGCCCACCTTTCTGCATCCAGGGCACACTGAGGAAGAGTGTATGTATTGTATAAGGAGTGTTGTGGCCTTTTGAAGCACTAATTGCAATAAACTAAAAATATCTTTGTAAGTACAGGTGTTTCCGGCAGCGTGTAACTGGCCCGGCGGGGCACAAAGATTTGCTTGCCCGCTGGGCCGACAAGCATTTATGGACCTGTCATGATCCAAATATATATATTTTAAATAAATTATGTCGACCGTGACATCACATTGGTTGAAGTTTTTGAAGGACATCACGCTAATCCAATGAAAACTCACAGCACTCCTCAGCTGGCTCAGTCATTCCCTCCCCAATTTGACCAAATTTATATACTGTATTCAAATCCATGTTTATTACAGTAATTGATTAATGAAATAGTCCACACATCCCAAAACAGACATTGATTGTAGTACATTAAATTTAGAAATGAACACACCAACCTTTAAATATAAAGCAACTGTGCTCTAATTTGACTTTTAGTAAAGTGGAACTTTTGTTTAGTTACATTTTTTAATCTGTTAATATATAAATGCTGTTTTAGTCACATTTTAGGACTTTGATGACTTAACAGAACCCCATAAACATTAAACTGTCTAAAGTCTCTTAAGTTGTCAGAGAAGGCATCATTAAAAAAAACATTAGCAGGTTACTTTCTGTCCTTGTAGGCAACTGTCCTTTAACCAGTGAAATGACAAATACAAACACATCCTCTATGTTGTTTCTGTTTGTGACTTATATAAATAATGTATGTGTGCAACAATGGAATGTAATAATTGAATTAAAAATTAAACCATTTCAGTAATGCACCGTTTATTTTGTTACCCAAAAAATCTGGTAGAAACATCTTGATAACGTGCAAACTTCAGCTGTATTTAATCAGTATCTTTAAACATCATATCAAAATGAGAAAAGTTTCTGTTGTAATCATCTTGACGTGCAGAAACAGCAGCAAAATTTATTTCTGTGTTTGAACCATTCTTCACTGCATGACTGTTTGCGTGTTTCTGCCTCAATTAAATCTGATTCTGCTTGTGAGACATTTGAAGATGTTTTGAACTTCTGGCAGGACTCTCTGATGGTGTCGATGGAGACTGGACAGGTGCAAAGATCGTCAGCTATACTTCATCTGCCGGAGGGTCTGGATCGAAAACCGTAGGGGCACAGCATACCTCAAAAGAAAAGTACATGGAGCTTTAAAATGTAGACAAAATAAAGGAATTAAAGAAAAATACAGATAAGCGTTAGTGGTTTTTAATGTTTACTACTACAACCTGCAAAAGGTTAGCCTGGCCCTCGCCATTCCTACGCAGCTCCGCTCAATTCTCATTTCCCTTCATTGCTGGGTCTGGGACTTGTCCCATAGACAAGGATATCTCCGGTAGATTTTTGACCGGACCAATCAGAGAACAGAAGGCGGAGTTTTGAACGACGTCGACTGACGTCGTCATTCAAAATGGCTGCCGCCACGAAGGAATTTTCAATAAAACAAGGTAAAAAACTATTATTTCTCTGCTGATAAAAAATGTATTTCTTAGCTAACGTTATATCAGAAGTGTTCCTGAGCAATCAGAGAGCAGAAGGCGGAGTTTTGAACGACGTCGACTGACGTCGTCATTCAAAATGGCTGCCGCCACGAAGGAATTTTCAATAAAACAAGGTAAACTATTATTTCTCTGCTGATAAAAAATATATTTCACCGCTGACGTTATATCAGAAGTGTTCCTGAGCTTAACAGTTCCTAAATCAATTCACGAAATGGTCAAATCTGCTGGATTTAAATAGTTTCGGTTTGACATTTTCCAAACAGCCTCGGGTGCGCTACGAAAATAAATGATAAAAAATCGAATTTTATCTCAAATGTTTCATCTAGGCCAACAGTCAGTAAATTAGAGACATATAATTACACACTGGTAGCAGAAAAAATATCCACCGAGTGGTTTCTGAGCTTTTTATCTGAATAGCCTGGACCTCGCCAGGCTAAACTAACAAAACTCCGCCTTCTGTTCTCTGATTGGTCCATTCAAAAATCTAACGGAGAAATCGCTGTCTATGGGAGAGATGCCAGACCCTAGTACAAAGCGAAGTGAAGGACATGGGTCTGGTATCAACCAGGCTAGCAAAAGGTCAACAATGGCTCCACGTTGAAAATGAAGACCAGCAGTGATGGGCTCTTTCCGGTCACCAGGATGTCGTGGGTCAAAACGCAGGCTGTTCAGCGTTCTCCTGGAAAACTTCTCGACGCCGATGTCATGCCTTAAATGACACCAACATGAAAAAGGTGGTTGATATCAAACATATATTAGCAAATCTGTTTGTAGAAGTGTTTTTTTTTAAATGTCCAAAAACTATTCCAGATCTTACAATTGTAGAAAACATTTAAAACCGTACATATGTCATTGCATTTATTTCTTATCTAGTGCCACTAGAAAACAATTAACAATAATTAACACAATACAATAAACTACAATTGACCTTTCGCAGAAGCCCCGCCCCCTTAGTTACTGTTGCTACGCCCGTCAAGCTTTCTGTAGCCGGTGAGTGTTAGCGCGTCATGACGGGGATAGCTTGTATACCAGTGCGTGTTAGTGACTCATTTTGGAGCAATACCAGCGCAATATCCTCCAGATCAAGGCAAAAGGGGTTACAATATGCAGTGGAGGGATATATTCAAAATATTACAGTACGTTACGAAGGAGACACAACGATCCTTGAGGCTAAAGCATACCGGTCTCAAGCAAAATCTGAGAAACCCCATGACCTTTACCTCAAATGCAACCAGAATACGCTTGTGGACCAGTCCTGCTCCTGCACTGCAGGGTAAGTTTTCTTTTTCAAGTTCTATTTTTTGTTAGTTAAGTACTGTAAAAGTCAAATTTATTAAGTAATACCGGTAAGTTAGCTCGGTAAGTTAAGCTAGTAACTGTATTCAGAGCAGAGGCTAGCTTGTTACTCTGTTCATGGATCTACCTTAGATTATATGTTTTTATTATATATTATATATATTATTTAATATATATATTATTTATTATTATATTATAGCACTCGTGCATTTATTGTAAGTAGTTGTAATCAAACATGTTCAACCCCCACAATCTCAACAGACATTAGTAGTGTGGATGACAAAAACACTTCATTGAACTAGCTTTTACTGATACATATTTGAATCATTGTGACAACAAAAGTTTACCTAAGTTTGAAGTTTAAATAAAAATAAAGAAGTATTTTAAGACATTTGAGTGTGCAGTATTAATCAACCCCTAAACATAGTATTTTGTGGTGCATCCTTTAGCTTTTATAACTGCCAATAAATGAGTTGTTAAGTGCTGACAAACTTTCCACACCTCTAGTCTCGGATTTTAGTCCATTTTCCCTGTGCTGTTTGGAAAAAATTGAATGAAAAACTTTAAATGATAAAACATTAAAATGATTGGGGTGTTGAATAATTTCGATTGCAGGTGTAGCTAGTTACATTATTGTCAAAAGCATTAAATAGAGCTTATGCTACTGTTTTCTTAAAACAGGTTACCAGGTTTTTGCTCACATATTGTGGGCCTTATGCACACCGTGGACCTGTGCCGTGCAAGAAATGCTGACATCTCATGCACAAGCCAGCCCCAGCAGTGGCACAAAGCCAGGGGGAAGAAAATTCATGGACAACCTGTAAGCAGTGTGGTGGTAGCCAAGGCCAAAGTGAACCGCAAGCGGAAACCCATCATGTCCAGTTTTATCCACAATAAGTATGTTTTTTTTCTTCACCTATACTACAGCAACATTGTTAGTCACACTGTTCAGTGTATTCCTGTGCACTGTGACATCAGACAATACTCACCTCCAAATTATTTTTTCATAGGAAAGAGTTAGGTACAGGAGCATATAGTCTACTGAGGGAGATGTCAGATGCACCCATAAGCTATATCACAGATGCCTCTGCACCAGAGGTTGAAGTTGGAGGCAAGAAGTATGCTGTGGGGTGCGGACTAAGCCACCAGGTGAGAAGCACAGATTTGAAACCCAGTCTTCAAGTAGCACTTCTTGATGTTGTGCAAAAAACAAATCTCTTCAGGTTTGTTGTTTCATTAAAAAAAGCAATTTACATATTATAATAAGGTGCTTGCTTATGTGATAAAAAGAGAAAAATAATTTGCATCAGGCTGACAGATACAGTAATATAGACATAAATACATTGAGGACTGAGCCACATAGTATCCAGAAATCTTTATTTGTCTAGCATCTTCCACAGCTCATGTAAACAGACAGCTTAACAGTGGTGATTAAAAAAACATGTTAAGTGTAAGTCATGTGATTTACTAATGGATGCTACTACTGTCCCTTCAGTATGTGTGGCTGGAAGTTTGAAAGCATGCTTACCACATACCAGATGTGATTTATGATTCCTAATCTTGTGTTAGGAATTTTACCAGACACTATCTTGAACTTTTTTATTTTAGCAATAGCCCGCTCTATGTGCACCCTGTGCTTTGCAATACGCTTTGTCTCCAGAACATCTCCTGCTGGCATTTGCCTCTTGGACCTCGAAAATGGTGGCATGTTTAACTGCAGTCCGATTGCTTTAATTTCATCCTCAATCAAAAAACCCTTATCAGCCATTACGCCATCCCCTTTTTGCAAATAGCCATTGTCTATAAGTGTCTCTAGTAAGGGGATGATTCCACACTGTCTGACAATCTCCTTGTCAGACATGGATCCTGTGAAGAGAACAGATGAAAAAATGACAGCACCACGGGGGTCACAGGCAACGAGTGATTTCAGGGTGTTGGTGTTTTTGTAATTTGAAAAGCTCTGACTTTGTAACACCAGTGATGTTGGCCTTTCTATTTTCAGCTCTGTGCAGTCTAATATAGCAAATGTAGATGGGTAGTCGGCTTTGTAGGTTTCAGGCATGTTTTGCATAATGACGTCTCTGTGAGGCCAAATGGGTAATTCACCCAAAATATCAAACATATAATGAATCCATGAATTGAAAATATTACTTGCTGCTTGCATGTGTATATTAAATCTAAATGCAAGGCTTTTCAGATCTTCGTTGTTGCGGAGTTTAATTAAAACAAACAGCAGCTGACTACGAAGGGGCATCTCCCTAATGTCCCAATCATTACGTTTGTATGTTAGGGGTACATTTACTTGAGCGGCGTGGGGATCATTTTGGATGTCAAATATTGTGCACAGTTGGTTGAATCGTTCGTATGTAAAGCCAGTACTGTATTCAAACATTTTTGGGATTTTACTGCTTTCAAGGAGTTCAGGTGTCAGACTTTTCTTTTTAAGTGTGTCAATTTGTGCTTTCAGGTTTTGTATTTCAGTTTCTTGTAATGTCAATTTCAATTTCATGTTGTTGTTTTCCTCTTCTAATTTCTTTTCCTTCTCCGTCCCCTGCTCCTCTTCCATCTCCTGCACCTCTTCCGTCCCCTGCTCTGGGGGTTGCTCTGGACTATCTGTAAAGAAAAAAAGTTGCATTTTAATGATAATTTATATTTTTCATCTTTTACAGCTGCCACTTATTGTCCAAATTGATCTTGGAGCAGCTCCTGTCAGCCAACCAGATGACTTGCCCAACTTTCCTCTGCCGCACCAAGCCACCAGCTTCTGCACTGCTCTGAATGAGAGTGCCACGCAACATTACACAGAACTGAGCATTTCATTGGCTGATTCTATCACTCTGGAAAGGGAAACTAGAGCACAGAGCACAAACTATTTGTGGTTCCATGCAAGGTCTGCCCGAATCACATCAACTTCATTTAAAAGAATCTGCTCTAGAAGAGCCGACCATGAAAAACTTGCTACAAGCTTAAAGAGTGCAGCAGCAGTACAAACAAAGGCCATGAAGAGAGGTGTAGAACAAGAGCCCAATGCAGCCATACATTACACTATTCTCACAGGTAATCAAGTGTATCCATGTGGTTTTGTTGTAAATCCCCATGCCCCACATCTTGGTACATCACCTGACCGTAAGGTGGTAGAGAGGGCAGGGAGTGAACGCCCAAGCTATGGGCTTTTAGAAATTAAGTGCCCTTCTAAGAACAGCTTCACAGAGTGCCCCTACCTTTACAAGCAGGCAGATGGTACCTATAAACTAAAAGAGTGTCATGCCTACCATTACCAAATAATGGGTCAGCTTGGGCTCACAGGTATGTCATGGTGTGATTTCTTTATTAAATGTGAAGAGGACTACCACCTGGAAAGAATACACTTTGATGTTGCAAAATGGGAAGAAATGAAGAGCAAGCTTGATGTATTTTTCTTTGACTACTATGTAACATGCCTGTGAAATGAATCAGTTATTTCAGTACTTTTGGATTTTGTTCCATTGCATTCGACATTGTTGTATGATTGTTTGTTTCAGCCTCTCAGAGTGAATGTTATAATAAAATGAGAGAGATTCACTGCCAGAAATTTATTTCTGCGTATTCCATCATTCAGCACAATACAGAGAGTTTAGATATCCAGGGCAGCCTTACAATCATTTTAAAACAGTACTAATTAACAATATACATCTCACTCACCATAGTCATCAGCATGCTGTTGACTCTCTTCTTCATCATCATCAGCACAAGATGTGGAGCTGGAAGCATTCGGCTCAATGAAACTGCATCTGTATACACATTTTGTACATGATTGTTATTGATTAAACCTGCAAGTTGGTAAACATGTTCTTATTTACAGTGACTTAAGTGCAATATACAAGTATTCAATTCCCATTTACTACTGTATTTTTTAATTGTCTATTTACCTGCTGCTCTTTAAAGTGGTGTAACATTAAGTGCAACTAGCCATAGTTATGTAGCTAGTGTATTTTAAATATAATATAACTAGCATGAAGGCATACCGATGTTTGGGTGGCTTTCGACAGCCTCCAAGTTGCTCCCTGGTCTGGTTCTGCACTTGTAATGCAACTACTGGGTTGGGATACTCAGGGGTGGGCTTTCCATTTACAAAATGCTAAATGACAGATATAAAAAAAAACGATTCAAGATGCTTGTTAAAAGAGAAAATGTTAATTAGCTAGTCAAGTTTATGTAGTGAAACTGACTAAACATGATATCGTATAGGGTTCACAGCATCGAGACCCGACAGTGAACTAATGTAAACATTCGCTAAAGTTAGCTAATGCTAATGAGCTTACTAAACGTAAGAGGGTAATCTTCTAAAAATTATATCCAAAATAATACACAACAATGAATATTAATAATAACCTTTCTTGAAATTATAATTATTACTTCTAGAGCAGGACAGTCACAATGAATGTTTGTCTTACCTTTGAGCATACATACGAATGCTTGTTTATCTTCGAGACATTAAGCTGGGAGTGAGGCCTTCCACACTGTTTTATCCATTGTTGACACCGTTCCAGTTGTGTTTTCGGCTTTGGGAAGGGAAAAAACAAGACTCCACCAGACAAACTCTTGGGATACCTGCTGTCTGATTTACACAATCCATAGGCGCATCGCTTCACCATCTTGTAGAATGTCGGACCTAGCTTACATAGCCGGAGATGCTAGTGACGTGTGATTGGACAATGGCCGGTTGGGGGCGGGGTTTTGCGAAAGGTCAATTG